>OMNV01016195.1:17932-63393 GCA_900303265.1 Brotula barbata | reverse complement strand
GGGGGGGGGGGGGGGGCTTTCTTGGATGGAGAGCAGGTGACTCGGCTGGTGACTCATGTGAGTGAGTGTGGAGCTCTGGCTCTCCATCAGAGAAAACCAACCCCTCCCTGGCTATGAGCTCTGCCTGGCGTGTGCCGAGGCCACACCAGGAGCTCACTTGCAGCTTTGGCCTTGGAGAGGAGAAAAAGACGGACGGAAGTGAAGATTACAGAGATATGGAAGAATGAAAAGACAGTGGGGAAACAAATTTTGAATCTTGTAGTTTTGGCTGTATGTTGGTCAGTGGGTGACTGGTGAGGCAGGATACATTGTTTCCAGTGTTCTGTGCTTTACAAGCGAACAGGTGTAGGGCAGAAAATATCCTCAAATCCCTCGCAGATTATTGGATTTAACTTTCTTTGTCTGAGTTATTACCTCCTTTCAGGAAATTCTCTTTTCTTCTATATTTTTCTGTCAGCAGGCGAAAATGGATTTTTTATCAAATTAATAGACAGGAGACAGAACGAAGCAGAGGTGATCAGATTTTGAGACACATCAGGATCCTCATAGCCGATTTTATCTTTCTTTGTTATTCTTTTTCTATAATGTCGCAACATAGTACGTTTGACATGTTTACATATTTCTGGAAAAGTAAGACAGCAATGTTAATAAACAAATTCACAATGGCCCATCAGAAATTCATTAAGAGCTGGAGGATTCAAATATTTACCAAAACGAGTGCCATTTACAGTTACCTGACTGCTGTGTTACTTGTGTTTTACATTAATCATTAAAAGAATTTGCCATGGCACATTTTTTTGTTTTATCCCTTTTGTTGTCAGCAGATGAATCAGCGTCTGTTCAGGCTCGGGAGGGAGAATGTAAATAATGTACCAAATGCCAGGACTCTTGGTGCTTTGACTGGTACGGATAGATTTATTATTTTATTCTAATAACGGATGTATTATAAAAATATTTTCTTTAAACTCAGTTGTATCCCGGACAAAATATGCTCTGCACAGCAGCAACCTACAAATACAATCTGTCAAAGCACTTTATCAGCCTGCAGGATATTGGTGGCAAAAAGCATCCCTCTGTTTAAGATAACAAAGAGAAACTCTCAACTAACTCCAGCTGGATGGAATCAAGTCGGCCGAGGAGCAGCGGTAACACAGGGACTGTAAGGCTGTGCGTCTAAATCTGGATACAATGCCAATGACAGAAAAGAACTGTTAGAGAGAAATGTTAAGACAATTAGTGATCTGAGTATTTCCCTCATTGAATAACTACAGTAAGTAAAGGACATCTTATGACCTTGAGAAGGTGTTTGGCTGAAAAGTTTTCTTTAGGTGACCCCATGAGGAACATTGGCCTCCTGATAACTTGCTGCCAGGTTGTAGAGTGATTTGCTGCCCACTGCTGTGCACACCGAGTATAAACAGACAAAGTGAAAAGTGCACCGTTTGGATTAAAATCACACTGTAACAATAAATAGCCCTACTGATTTATGAGAACTGTGAACACTACAATCAGAAACTGTTGCATAACTAATCCTTCCATTATTTATACCGCTTATCCAACGTAAAACTAATCCAGTTCCATTTGTTTGCGGGTCATTATTTATGAGTAAACACCCCTAGTTCGCTGTTTACCGTTGCATGTGGAAGTACGTACACTGACGTCATTACGTCACGACGTTCCGAATGTACACTGACCGACGTTGCTAGAAACTTTTTCCAACATGGCTGACGCTCACGGGCTACAGAAAGTTCCGACGGGACGGGTTAGTAAACCAAAAAAAACTCGTCAAACTCAAGTAAAGTCATTTACTTGTCGTACATAGATATTACAACATACACAATGTTTTATTTATACGTTTTATTTTAAATTGCCGCCGTTCCCCAATTCTTCGCGCACTTTCTTAAATACCATTAGCTCTCCTCATTGGCTGATAGTGTGACGTCACTAGCAAGGTAATCATGTTGGCAGGTATCTCTTCCACAAAGTGTGCAGCTTTGATATATATATATATATTACTATATCATCAATCTGATCATAGTACTGGCCAAATCACATAATCATAAATCTAAATTTTCCAATTACAAACCATCTTTTGAAAACGAAATCAATACAAAATACAAAACTCAGTCCAATATTCTCAAACTAAAAAAGTCAGTAAAACATTGAATTTATTACCTATTTTGAATTTTTAACAAGTAGAGAGATTTGATCTCTGTTTGTATGAAGGCTTCTCTGGGCTTTGTTGTTTACTGTTTGTTGTTGTTTACTTACTGTTTACTTGTATTGTAATTTTTGCAAATCTCTTCCATTTATTTCCTGCCATTTGTTTGAATTTTAAATAAATGTTATAATCACGATTTATGTGCAAGCATTTTTTTTACATTAAGATTAGATTGTGCAGTTTTTTTCAATCAAGTGCTAGCACATCAAAATAATTTACCATGCAGAAATTAAAACAATTACATCTTAAACAATATATTGTGCTGAGGGAGTTCAAGTCTGAATTTAGTTGTATGGAGTATGTGGATGAACGTAGATGACCTTCTAAACATTGCGGCATTGAGTGTAACAGATGTAATTATGCTAAATCTAATTCTTAAAAAGTGTTAATTGAGGAATTAACTTTTCATAAATCGTAATTCACTGGAGAGTTACTTGATCACACCCCTGAGTGAGCATTCTACACACTCTTGCCAGGAATAGATATTAGTAATCCTCTTCTCTGTAGCATGTTGTGTAAGCGTTATGAACAACTTTCAACAAAGCAATTTAACATGGAGTGACACTGCTCATTAGAAAACAGTGACAGAACAGCTCATATGAATGTAGGAATGTCACAGGCCTTAATACTTTGATTAGTTGCAAAAAAAACACACTTTCTTATCCAGTGACACACTCAACCACTGACTCATTTGTATTGATCATTTTGTAGTAATCCAATGATCAATACCTTCATCTGTAATGTGATTAGTAATGTGATCCAGCACTTATTTTAAACACTCTGCAAATCATTCCCCAGTACACTTGTACTTAATTCTTTAGTTATAAAACTGTGCTTATATTTTTGATTTTAGGCTTAATAAAATGAAAAAACTATTGCAGCAAAATATAACTAATCTAAAACAAATCATGTAGGGAATTGAATGATTAATTCCATTTAAGAAAGCATGCTGTGGTGTATTTGTGACGCTTGCATAAGCTGATTCTGTTCTACTCTTGTCTGTTCTGCTCTGGTACTTCGCTGTGCTCAACTCCCAAGGGTGCTTATTATGGAAGAGGATTGTTTGATCTATTCTTCCTCTACTGTTTGAACCTGAAGCCTCAGACACTATGAACAATCTATCAACTTAGCTTGTGAAAGCAGCTGCCATTCCACAGACAAACAAAAGCTATCTTAGTGCAAGCTGCCATTAGAGGAACATGACTAAGTGGCGCTGCAAGGTTATTTCTGTCTTTTATTTATTTATTTGTTTATTTATTGAAAGGGATGGTGAAAATGTGCACTTTGCTTTCAATGTCAGCTGATACTGCAGCTTCTCTGCATTTATCCCGGTTATTAAAAGGACCAACTAGAATAATGAGACCAAAACAATCGGGTGTGACTCAGTACCTTCTGAACAATTAACCACCTTAATAAGTTTCCATTTAAACAGGTCCATTTAGTACAAACAAACAAGAGGAGCATTTAACAGTGAGAGCATTTCCTGGGGCATCTTATGTTAAAATAAACAGCACATTTCTTATATTTCACATGAGCAGAATTTCTTCATCTGTTTAATCCACGTGACATGCTGGAATCATTTCTGACCGTCATGTGCCATGTTTAACTTGGCCATTAAAAAGCCAAACCACAGTTTAATCTCCAGTTTAGAAACTTCACAGGCAGCAGAGCAGGCTGGAGCTCAGACCTTTCTGCATAAAACACAGCACGGTTTGACTCAGGAAATGCTGATGGGCTTTTCTGTTGATCAGTGAAGTATGAAATGATGTGAAGAGACAAAAATTCCTGTTGTGGCAAATGGGGAAAACAGAAGTCAAGGGAAATGTATTTGAATGTGGACAAACTCAGTGCCCAGGAAGCTATGAGAGTGTTGGATTGAACTCAGATTACACCTAACTGGTGACTTATAACTAGAACAAGACAGTAGAATTAATGTGTACATTTTGTTTTCAGTCATACATGTTTGTTTTTGTTTCAGGTGTCAAAGTACAAATAATTGTATTGCTTTTAATTTTTTTTCTCACAGAAGCTTCCTCTCACATTTCACTTTCTTCTTCATTTTCTATGTTAGCATTACGTGAATATACCACATAAAATGACACAAAAACAGTATCGATTTCTACTGAAGTTATGATTTGAAAAAAACTAAGATGTGTTTGTAAACAGGTATGAGTTCCAAACTAACTTTGCAGTTGCACACGTGTAACAATATATCCATTTTTTTATCTGTCCGCAGATACAATGCTGCTCCAAACGAGTGTGTTGCTTGGCCTGCTGTGCCTGAGCCGTGTCCAGGATGTGCAGGGTTTTGCTCGTCTGCTGGACGATGTAGAGCTTCGCTCGGCGTTCTCAGTTGCTCGAACGAGCAGCATGGAGGGCGGGCCCAAGATGACAGTGACCTTTGACACTGTTTATGTCAACATAGGTGGTGATTTTGACACCAAGGCTGGCCTGTTCCGCTGCCGTATTCCTGGGGCGTATTACTTTTCCTTTACAGTGGGAAAGTTCCCGCATAAAGACCTGTCAGTGATGCTGATGAAGAACAGGAATGAGGTTCAGGCCATTGTGTACGAGGAAAACTCTGGAGAAGAGAGAAAGGTACGTGGGCTCACTGTAGGAGGAGAGAAAGATCTGCAGAGAAAAGTTGAAACTCTGAAAATCCAAACTGAATCTGAATTCAGATGTTGCTGCTTCTATTTTCTGAGTCCAGTGAAAAATTAACAATAACTAAGAATATTAGTGGCTGGCATGGTGTGGGATTCAAATCTGTCTGGGGTCTTCCTGTGTAGCGTGTACATGTTGGCCCATGTCTGGGTGGGTGTCAAGGGGTCTGGATGCCCGTTTGTCCTCCCACAGACCAAAGTTGTAGAGAACAGATAGGTAATAATAATAATACAATAATAGAAAACGTCAAGACTTTTATTGTCTGGATTTGGAGCTGCTTTTAAATAGTAACAGATAATTATGTTGATGGCAGCCACAACTTTTGTGGAGTACATAAATCCGGTCTGGGAATAGAAGGGCATTGAGTTGAACTCATCACTTCTGAGTTATGCCTTTTTAAATTTACTGTAGCGCCACCCACAGTCAAAACCCATCAAATTTTACTAGGTAGATCAGGAATGACTGGTGGATGTGACATTTACATGTAGTATGCTGAATTGTCTTTAGGTTTCCTCTGAAGAAATATTCACAAAGGCATCATGTCATGTTTTATCACTGTGTGTGTGTGTGTGTGTGTGTGTGTGTGTGTGTCAGTGAGTGTGCGTGAATGCATGCATGTGTGCAGTGGAATTTAAGTAGAACAAAGGGGATTACACAGTGAATTCCCCTGAATGCAGAGCTGCGTGAGGTAGATGATGGGATTACGTGTTTGTGTCAGTGTTGGGATGTAAAACAGCTGTAGATGAGACTCTTCCTCTGGTGTGTTCACTCTTAGGTGCAGAGCCAGAGTGTCATGCTGCAGCTGGAGTTCAGTGACACAGTCTGGCTCCGTCTCCATGGTGACCCTCGCTATGCGCTTTACAGCAATACGGGACACTACACCACCTTCAACGGTTATCTCGTCTACCCCGACACATACGGCTATCAGACACACCACCATCCTGCCTACAAGTCGCACCCACCCCAGGAGGAGAACATCGCAGTGTCGAACGGTAACCAGGACACCGAAAGCATCAAATCTGGAAGCAGCCAAACGATCGACGCAAAGGAAGTACAACAAAAAAAGGAGGAAGACGAGGAGGAAGAAGAGCAGGAAGAGAACGAGGAAGACGATCAGCGCTCCGCGTTCTCAGTGGGGCGCACCCAGAGCATTGTGGGAATAGACCAAGTTGGCATGCCACAGCACCAGCCAGTCAGCTTTGACACGGCGTTCGTCAACATTGGAGAGGATTTCAACGTGACACAGGGCATGTTCACCTGCCGGGTGCCTGGAGCTTATTATTTCTCCTTCAATGTGGGCAAACTGCCACAGAAGACGCTGTCGGTCAAGCTGATGAAGAACCGATTGGAGGTGCAGGCGATGATCTACGACGACAGCCAGGGGGAGAAGGCACTGCAGAGCCAGAGTCTGATGCTGGCCCTGAAACCGGGAGACACAATCTGGCTGTACTCCCACCAAAGAGACGGGTTTGGGGCCTACAGCAACCATGCCAAATACATCACCTTTACCGGGTTCCTGGTTTACCCAGATCTCCCTGCTACCACCACCAGCCAATCCCAAATAAACAGGAAACCCTAGCAACAGCACATGGGTTTGGAACTGAACAGTGTGAGGGAACAGGAATTCATGCAAGATGGACAGGGCTCCTCATCATGCTATATTTTTTTAACCTTCAGTTCTTTACCATTGGAAATCTAAACATAAAAAATATCAATACAATTTAATTAATTAAATAATTTATTGCTATTTATTCAATTTATGACAGACAGAAAATCTGAGCAAAACTAATCCATTCCTTTTTAATGCCAGCCTCGTTAGATTGGGCAAAAAATCAACAAAACTTGGATAATAATCAGCATTATTATTACATTTTTTGAAGGACCTTGTTGCTTTAAACTGATTTTCATACTCATTTTTATGTTCCCTTGCACCCAAAAGTGAAAAACTAAACAGTTTAACAAGGTCCTTTCACAGGGACAGCTTGAAATATTCCAATGTTAATGAAGGAGCCAAAAATGTCAGAAAAGTAAAGATTATTGCTATCAATAGATAAAATTTCGTCAAACAAAAAACATAGATAATGAGCTCTAAAAATGAAAACACCTATTTAATCCAATCACATCAATCTTGAGCAGATTAGTTGTCTTTGATGGTTCCATCGCAACATGAATTCATGTATCACCTGCAGAGCTTTGGATCTCCTTGATGAAACAGCTTTAAAGGATCTATTGTGATAACTGTAATATTAATACAGCCCAACATGAAAACTCAGTCATAATTTACTCACCTCTGTGCCCTTTAAAGGTTCTCTTTTTATTTACCACTAGCACAAATGCAACAGATAAGTCCCCGGTATTCCCAGCAGTAGAAATTGATAACTAATTGCACGCTGACACTTTTGAGAATTTGAATTTTGTGACATGGCAATTAGCTGAGCGCTATAATTAAATCAGTGTGAGATACAGTGAATCACAAAATACTCCTAGTATCACCATCATGTTTCTCTCCCTCCTTCCTCATCCTTATTTCCATTACTTCTTCAATTATTTCTGTTCTTTTGTTCTCATTTCCTCCATCCCTCATGTTTTCTTTTATTTTTAGTCTTTCCTTCCTTAACCGAACAATGAAAACTCCAAACGACGAAGAAGCTCTTATCCAACGGCATAATTCAAAGGTAAATTGTAATATATTTACTTTGGATCCATGAATACATTTCACTGATAATACTTGTTCACTTTTATTAAGGTACTTGATTATTTTTCCAGCTGTGGTATTATTGGTTTTATTTGTGTAAGGGGTTCCTTATAGATCAAAGTATTTTGTAACTGAACTACTGCAGAGTCAGTGCACACAGATTAACAGTTTATAATTTGGAAATATGAAGCAATATTCCCATTCAGTAATTTAAATCCACTTGAGTTTGAATTAGTATTGTGGTGAGGAGATACAGTTTTCATTTTAAACACAATTATTCATTTCACTGAAATTCTCTTCCAGTGAAAAGGCTTTCTGAAGATAACATGAACAGCATGCTTGGTATCAAGATGTGGTGTTTTTTTTTCCTCTTCATTTTGGATTCATACCTCGCTCCTAACATTTGGCCACAGTCTAAGGACAAAAAGTTTTGGAGGAGTGCAGCCAGTTCTGTAGTCATAATTTACCTGCTGTTAACCACATGTCACCTCTAGGCCTGCGGGCTTATGGCCCATAATTGATTTCTAATTCTAGAAGCATTTAATCCATTTCTTCACTGTGGGGAAAATTAAATTGCTTCTCCTGGGCCACTGTAATACGCACGTCTGTGTAATTTCACACTGCCAGGAGTTGGATGATGCTGCTCAAACTGTAATGAACCTTGACTATATGAAATCGCCTTCTCCTTCTGAGAGGCATCATTTGAAGTCATACTTCATTTTAAGAGCGTTACCATTTGGTTATTACAGATAACGCAATGTAAATGTGAAAGTCAAGCTCTAACTCTCTGATCTAACCAACACAGCTGGTGTATTGAAAGCACAACAGTATTTGTGCATCAGTCTGCCAGGAAAAGTGTTTAAAATATGGCAACCCCAGAATGTTGTGCTTATTTTTACTGCTACGATGATGTAACTTTTTACATTAATATACTCACTAAAACACAGTGTGTAGCCATGTGGTTTTAAGTATATTTTCAAAGCATTTTCTACCTCATAACGTATTCACAAAGCCAACTTTTAAACATGCACTGGTTACATCTTTGTTTGTTACATCTCTGTTTTTTTCCTCCTACTATATTTGCGAGGTATTAGAATTTATGGCACTTTACTGCCGCCGATTGTCAGAACATGGTACTGCAAAAACAGCTTTTGTACGTTATCATTTAACAGACATGTTCAGGCTTAGATAAAACGCCAGTTTAAGTTAACGACATGAAAACTAAACTGACAGTCTGAACTATTCAACCGATTAAGTGTTTCCAATCAAATTTCTTTAAAAAGTAGGAACTAACTAGCCCTCACCGTTAAATAGTGCTCACTGTTATTGAGGGATGGGGACAAGGCATAGTGCTTCCAAAACAACAGTCAGTGGAATAAATGTCATATATCTGTACCTTTTAATGATTTATTGTATGTGTAAAGCTCTTTACCTCCATAATACAAAGGTCAAAGCTAAAGACAAATCTTTGGGAAACCTTTTTGCCTAAATTATTTTACAATAATCTTACAGATTTAAAACATTTTGACTATTGGACTAGTTTTGATAAGATTTCAGATTTTGCCCTTTATGGTTTCATTTGAACATATTTGCTGTGTCAGATCTGATAGGAGAGCATTGTGTATATTTTCCCCTCACAAAAACAAAAGGCACAGATACATTCATACAATAAACTTAGAAAAACATTAGATGTTCTGTGTAGGATCTAACCAACAAGGAAATGAATTAGGACTGAAAATTGATAGCAATTGACATGCTGGCTTTTTATCTACATATGCGCTATGCGCAGTAAAACAATGCATAAAAGAAAATGTGGTTTCTTCTGATGGGTGTAGAATGAAATTTAGAACCCTGACAAGTCTCCAAATGGATGATATGAAGCCAGTGCAGGAAATGTGACACCTCTGAGCTGCCTGTGGGGAGAAGGCGAATTTTCCTCAATATCATGAATGTCTCTCACCTATCAGTGATCTCTTTAGCGCCGTGGAAATAGTCTGGCACATTCTCTGAAAACAGGAAGTCTCCAGCATCATAACCTCACCATGTCTCCAATCCACCACTGTGTTACTAATTACCAACTTATTGACCTTTACAGCTTCAATGACTTCTGAGAATGAAACAAAACTTTGGATATTTTGTCACTGTATGAAATTAAGCTGGGGGCCGTGGCTGAGATTCTCATGGTCTTTCGCAGTCTGATTCCTTTTTTTGTTCATGAGTAGTGCACAGCATACATTTAAGATTTAGTTTTATTACAAGGCAGAACTGACCTGCTTCAGTAAATCCTGGTTGGCCTGTTATAGTGATTAACTTTTAAATTGTGAACAAACTTGCACATAACTCATGGTGTGTGAAGTGGCTTGAGTATAACTCATCTGACACACTAGTAAGTACTTGTGTCCTGCATGCACACAATTGAACATTAATTGAAATAAGAAGTTCTTGTGATTGTTGAACAGCTTCATATGGCCAGTCAATGCCTACACTACTGTGTATTTCTATTTATGTGTGAATATTTGTGCAGTAACTGACAACATGTTGTATGTTTTTGATCTGTGCTTGTTTTCTTTCTGATGAAAGAATAATTGTATATTTGATACTATGTAAAGCAGACATGGGCCAAAATGTGCTTTAAGCAAAAGCACAAAACTGATTAAAATGATAAACTCCGAATCAGCCTCAAGGCAAGGCAAAAGAATTCAAATCAATTTGACTCATGTCTTGTTAATGGTCTGACTCATGTCAACTGTTTGAATTTTGAGTATTTGTTCTACGTTAAAGGAATGCTAAATGAATTGTTTGTCAAAATAAAAACTTATAAATGTACATCCTATTCTTTTTTTTTCTGGGAGAGCATCGAGGTCTCATGTAAGTTAAATTCAGTCAGACGAAACAAATTGAATTCTGCAGTTTTATCGCTGCTTGCTTCTAGCACCATCTGCTGGCTAACTGGCAGTAAACGCACCAATGTATTATGACAGTTAATGAGGGCTACTTCGTGGGCGACAAGGTGGTTAAACCTGATACCTCTGCAGAGGCCTCAGCAAGGTCTGGGGTTCAAATCCTTGGTTGTGTAATCGAGTAAGGCCCACTGGGATAGGCTCCAGTCCTGCCACAACCCTGACATGAGTAAGTAGCGGACACATTCCCATTGTCAATGAATCCAGCATATTTCTCCTAACTAATTTCAAGTTTCCACAGTTGAATGTTATATTTTATTTGTTTAGATCTTTTTAAGATCAATAAACCCAAAAGGATTCAACATGCATGTGTAAATTACAAGGGGGAAAAGTTAAACCTGAAAATTGTTTATTATTATGTTTCAGTTTTTTCATTTGTAGATCACATTTTATTAACAAATAATGTCAGAAATAATTCTTCTATTCCAACAATTCACATGCAAATTGAAGGATAAATTTAGTACATCTTTGTCATCCAAACTGCAAACATGAGGTTCTTCTTCTGCATCATAATTAATTGATTCTCTGGCATTATTGCAGTGAGTTTAGTAAATTGATACAATACTTGCCAAAGCATAACAACAACTCAAATGCTTATTTGCAGATTTGCTCCAAAGGAAAAATCACAGTGCCAAAGAAATCATTTTAAGACTGGTTTATTAGCATTTTTATATACATAAATATTTCAGGTGGTTTCTAACCTTCCCTGTATGAAAATAACAGGGAGAATTGTTGTGTGTGTGCATCTGAAGACAGAACAGGGGAAGTTCATTTCTTCTCCGGATCCTTGTCACCCGCCTCCAGTTTGGGAGCAGCGTCTTTGCGTTCTCGGTGAGCAGGGAAAACTTCCCAGGGTGTGCTGAGGTCAAACTTTCTGAACTCCTGCGACAGCTCCACAGGCTCGGCCACTACGCGCTTCAGCTCGTCATCGTAACGTACCTATACAAAAACGCTTGAGTTTGAAATGCTGGTGGAAACGTTTAAGATCATGTTGAATTGTTGACTCTCAAAGACAGAGATGAAGCAGGCTGGATAAATTAATGCATTTCTACGTTTTCAAAACTATTATGGTCGTTGTTTTTCCTGAATGAAAACACTTAAAGAATTTGCAACACTATCACAACCACAGTAACCACGGGATAAGCATAAGATCATGAAACCAAAACAAAAAGTTTAAATGATTCAGGAGAGTTGAGGAGGTGACAATTATTGAGTCAAGTGTTCTTCTGTCAGAGCTTACCTCAACGTATCCTGACAGAGGGAAGTCTTTTCTGAATGGGTGGCCTTCGAAGCCGTAGTCTGTTAGAATTCGCCGGAGGTCTGGGTGGTTGGCAAAAAACACCCCGTACATGTCCCACACCTGTCGAAAAACACGCATGCACTTTTACACACAACTGGCTTGTAGCTCTGCCTTTTCCATAGCGGAATTGCAACACACCATTTAAAAAAACTGCCTTTACATATTTTACGTTTAAACATTAAAATAGTTTAAAGCTGAAGCGTGTAACTATCTCATTAAAATGTCATAACTGTCTGTCGGAGTGCTGATAGATATTCAGGCTGCTATATTTACTCTGTCTCAATCCTTTTTCATTTCTTGCTGCCCTTTGACACTCCGACTGTAGTCATGTATTATCTGTCACTGAGCATGTTTATGTTTTCTCTAGAAAGTGCGCGCTCACCTCCCTCTCATACCAGCTGGCAGCCATGTGCACAGGAACTGCAGAGTCAACCGGTGTGAGCTCGTCTGTGTACGTCTTGATGCGGATACGAGAGTTGTAGCGCAGAGACAGCAGGTTGTACACAATCTGTAAAATGCACACAAATACACTCAGATATTACCTAAAAAAAAAACCTTAGCAAAGAAACAGACTTGAATGAACACTGAAGCTCTATTTACACCTTAGGTTGAAATGTATGTCTCTATCTGGGTAATTACCTACGGCAAGTAGAGAAAATCCAGCTTCATTTCCATCTATTTCTCAGCATTTGCCATCTTTAATAAAAATAGTAAATTAACTATCGCCACTACCAAATAGTCTTTCCGTTTATTGACAGCCCCTTTCACTGGTGTCTCTAGTAACAGAAAACTAATGATCATACTAACAAGACATTTCACCGGGTTGAAGGACATCATCCTACATCTTTTTAGTATATTTGGGCATTAGGAGTGAACTTCTGGAGCAATACTCCTGTCTTCAAGCTGTTAAGCTATACACACCCACACACACACGTGACCTGTGCACTACCTCAAAGCGATTCTGCCTTGATGGGACGTCGACTGCCGTGAGGTCAGTCATGTTCCTAAACTGGGCGTTGGTGTGATCTCTCAGGAAGGTCAACACAGGGACTACACCATCAGGATGGATCATCACCTCCAGCTCATCGAAACAGGTCACCTACGCACACATGAACACAACATCAAGGCACATCTCGTTACAAACACAAACACATGTACTGCTATATGGAATCAAATTTAAAGAGCAAAACTAAGGTGCATACAGAGACAACAGGTGGGTTAAAAAACCCCACCAAATTATACTAGAAATCGGTTTCTCACACAGCCTAAAAACCTATTTCAATAATCAATTCATTCATTTGTCATTTCTCAGGAAAAAATTAATTAAAATTGTTTTTGGCTGCAGCTTCTTGAATATGAATCAATTAAACGGTAAACTAAAAATCCCTGTTTTAATATAACTGGTTTGATATTATATAATAATATTACAAGATATTTATAGAAAAAGTGGCTGCGGCACTCATTAAATTAGAAAAAAATGCACAAAATCAAGACAAGTAGCAGGTAGCACTATTGCAATAATCTCATCACATTTAAAATGATTTTTCTTGCTCTTTTACAATTTTCAGTTATATTTTGCTTACTACTGTAGTCAGGGTAAATAAATGATATGAAAAATAGGATATTCAAGATATACCAAAAGGTGGAGAACGGAACAACATAACTGAGAGTTTACTGTTAAAACATCTGATCTAAGATGTCAGGTTTCCCTTGTCAACTAATGACTCAAAAGGAAAGCTCGTTTTGCTTTGAGGGACTAGACCAGTGATTCCCAACCACTGAGAGATCATCAGGTGTGCCGTGGGAAATTATCCAATTTCACTTCAAAAATATTATTAAGTTAATGCAAATAATTTGCCATGGTTGAGCGTCTGTGGCTGCAATGTAGTGACTGGCAGAGTAATTAATACTCTTCCATGTCAGTGGGTGGCAGCAGGTAGCAAAATAATGACGTTGTTAATTTAAGACAATAGAATTAGTGATGCGTGCGAGAAGTGGCGGTGACAAGACGAACAACAACTATGGATAAATATTTGAAAAGGAAAAATCCCCGAACTCGGCCCTGCACAAAAAGTTCTAACCCGGATGAAGAGTGTCGTATCAGAGGTGGTCAAAAGGAAGCAAAAACGGTGAACTTGAGGCAGTACAGCAAAAGTTACCAAACAGGGAAGAACTAGAAATTCTGAATCTGAGCACTGCTGTGAACTGACCTGGACCTGCTGGACATATTTGGGCAAAATCTCAGCCACATATTCCCCAAACGCTGCTAGCTGGTTGTGCGTGACAGCATCCTTTGGGCGGACTGTTGCTGCGAGGGGGACAGAGGTTCAAACACACTGTGATCAGCCACAATTTTGTCTTTAAGATTAACAACTCATTTCATTTTTAGTTGGTTATCTGACATTGCAATGTTATCATTAGCTCCCAGCAGCATTACGTTGCACTTACGGCTGGTTTCACTGGTACTCTGCAGTCTGACCTGCTGCTGGAGTAGACATGAACTCCGACTGGCAACTGGAGGTAGTCAAACAAGAAAAAAAACAAATCATTGTTGGTGACAAATATGCCATTCGCTGATGAAACAGGAACATTTTTGCCATGTTTATTTGGAAGCTATCTTAATTAGTAATTGTGCACTTTATTGTAAACAGCTCTGGGTCATTGAAAGGAACTTAGATACAACAAATATGCTCCATCACATTAATATCCCATTAAATTGTGAGAACAAAACCTGGTAAATCATAAAAATCATATTTTCTGGTAAAGTTAGAATAAAAAAAAAAAAAAAGATCCATTCATGACTTAAGTAAGATATGACATGTGCAATTTAACCTTTAAATCATTTATTCTGGATGTACTGGGTATCATTTTATTCTATTTAGTATCTTCGTAAATTGTGTGCATTCATAACAAATTAAAATAAAATGAGAAGATGTACCATATTGGATTTTACCTCAAAAACTTTCAGATGTATGTACATAGAGTTAAGAGACCTGAATTCACAACTTAAGTTTTGTGTGCAGTCCATACAACCACTGGAAACGTACTTTCTTTGCACAATTTTTTGGTTAAAACGAACATGGTATCCCAGTGGCACGTTGGTTCTTTTGGGGATTATGATAAGTATAGCATGATTATATATATATATATATGTGTGTGTGTGTGTGTGTGTGTGTATGAATAATTTGCAGTAAATTGTCATGATTGGGAATCTAAATGTCCATCAGGCAGAAAGATGAGCCAGAATACAACATGTCAGTGGTACTGAATCTCCTGCAGACAGAATACAAAGAAACAGATCATGCAGTATCTCGACAGAACACTTCTCAATACTGATGACGAAAACGTGATACTGTATATAAAATCGTCATGCGTAACAACACCATCATACTAACGTTAGCATTAGCTAGCCCGAAGGTCAACTGAGATCTTTGGCCGAGAAGAATGGCATAGTTTATTTTTCTGCAGCATCAATGTTAATATCGTTTACCTTTAATCGCTACAGAGGGCCTTCTTTCAACAGTTGTGCATGTTTTAAGTGAACTTACTATTAATGCTCCTTCCAAGACCTCCGCGGACAAACCGCATCAGTGACGCCGCCATGTTTACTCTCCTTGCTGTTTTCTTCGTTGTGATGAACACCGTTGCTTGTTCTTTGTTGCCCCCTGCTGGACTGGAAGTCAAAGAAGAACTCAACCTAAGAGGCAGAAGTGCGCGCTGTGACATCATAGTGGGATATCAGGTTTTGGCCTCCACATGCCTGACCAAATTATTACATTGACGACTACACATTTGAGGGAAAGTCTATGCTTTTAATTTGTTTGTCAAAACAGGTTTGTTGGTTGGTATAAATTGAATTCTTAATAGGTTTGTAAATAATTATGTTTTTCTCTTAAGTTTTGGAACACAAATATAGGTGAATGTAGTGCAAATTTTACTTTGCTTGATTATATGTGAAATATGTGAAAATTATATGTGAAATGTGGACACAAATACACTCTTTAGTGATAATTCCCAAGCCCCCCATTTTGAAAAATTATCATTATTTTTCAATCTATTTTTTGTTTTTAACATTGGCTACATGTTGTTATTGTTGAGTAGAATTCTAAAACAAAGTCCAAAGGCTGTATAGTCGAACACTTATTTTATGTGAAATTCAACTGAAATCATTTCTTATTGTGATATTTATTTAAGTATTAAAAAAAAAGCCAGCATGAATGATTTTGTATAAAATGACTTGAATACTCATAGAATATAATTGAATACTCAACTCCTTTATTTAATATTGAGCACATTATAACTGCAAAATAGAAACGAGATGTATTCGGCCCCAGAGTTGGACTGTCAGTCTTGACTTGAGACTTAACGTAGGACCTGAACCTTGATCATGACTCGGAAAACAATGACTCAGTTGTTCTTTTGCTGGGCACATCCTCCTCTTACATTTGACCTACCAACAGGACGGGCACAAAATGAAATTCTCATTTTCATTGTGTTACCGTAGTGAGGAAAAGAAAAAAATGAATTCACAAGTAAATCCTCAAAAATATTTTAATTAAATACAGCATCCCCCTATATTTGTGATGAGAGTGGTACTCACAGACAGTATTCACCTCACGCAAATTTCATGAAACATGCTACTCTACATCATATATAATCAAAGAAAGTATCCTATAAAAGAGACTTAAATAAAGAATAATACACACACTCCAGTTGACAGAGTAACTGTTGCTTTGCTGAATCGCACAACAATGCACTTGCTGTGTCACTGAGGTCCACAGAAAAATAAAACATGAGAAGTTGAGTGTCAAGTGTCACAAAAATTGTGGTCCTGTTTTGCTCCTGAAATTTGAAAAGCATTCATAGAAGGATATCCTTAAAGAGTGTTTTAACATGATCTTGAGCTTCACAAATTCCAGATTTTAATGTAATAAATTGCGACTCTGATGCAGATACTACATAAGGCAAAGTGGTTTTCTATCACTGACACAACACTGACACTCACTTTGAGGAACAGTGATTTAAAACATGCTCTGGGTGTTAACACCCAAATACTACATCACGCTATAATGCCAAACACTCTGTATATCAGTGATGATATGCAGGATTGGCTAAAAGAAGGACAGTTCATTGTGACTTTAACTGATTCCAGTCTTCCAAATCCAATAGGAGCATATTGATCCATCAGTTCAGCTGGACACACACCTGCTTGTAATATTTCCTCAGCATCTCAAGCTGAGCCGAGCGGATGAGGATGTGTGGTCTAACGGACGCCAGCCTCTCACAGGCCTCCTCCGGAGTCCAACAATGCAACTGTGAACAGAAGAGCAAAATAATAAAACTGAGCTGCGTGTGTATGCATGTATGATACCTCAATGTCAAATGATATTCCATTTCACTGCATAGTCAATTTTCAAAACAATTTGTAGGCAGTATCTTCACAATGTTGAGGATTGATAATAAATTATGATGATCAAATAGGGGCTGTTTTAAAAATGTGGAATTTTCTCGATCGGAGCTCTAAGACTGACCCGTATGAGGTAAGCAGCAACTAAGGTGGCACTGCGGGAGCGTCCTGCTTTGCAGTGGACGTACACACTGGATCCCTGCTCTCTGTGCTGCAGGGCGAATTCCACACCTCGCTGCAGGTTCTCCAGAGTGGGGACTCCTGTGAGATCAACGGTGCTTAGCCTCAGCTGCTCCACTCCTATGGCCTGCCACTCCTGCAGGGAATACAGGGCAATGGAAAACAAACATACATGGAAACTGTCATCTCATATGCAGAACATAAACTTGTACACTGAAACTAATAAGCTTGTGAGCTTCAACGGGCAGCTTTCCAGATTTCATACGACACATAGACACTGGTCACATCATGGCGCCTATCCACACCACTCACTGAGATTTATCAAAGGATTCATTTTTTGCTTATATCAACTGGAACGTGGTGAAGATCAACATCTAAACCAACTTGACCTGACAACTTCAGAATATCTCCATATGTTCACATGGATGATCAGATATACTGTAGATCTGATCCAGGACCACATACTGACATCATTCACACTGATTAAAAATGGAAATAAATAAAATACATCTGTGTCTCCTGTAGGCAAAAACAAAAGTCGGATTTGATCCATTTCTGATTGTGATGTGAAGGCAGCCAAAGAGAGGAGCCGAGAACTCACCTCAGATGAGTTGCACAAATATTTGGTTTCGTACATCTCATTCATGGTTATGACGCCTCGCACATTTTCTGCTTCCCGGAGCTGGAACACAAAAACAAACAAACATGTGTGA
The DNA here is from genome assembly GCA_900303265.1 of Brotula barbata. Lineage (NCBI taxonomy): Eukaryota > Metazoa > Chordata > Actinopteri > Ophidiiformes > Ophidiidae > Brotula > Brotula barbata. The sequence goes on along the minus strand of OMNV01016195.1, from coordinate 45,253 downwards.
CAAACATGTGTCACACGCGTGTTGGACATGTGTGTCTATAACATTACAGCAGCAGTCTGTAAGCAACAACACACACCTCTACACTGCACACGTGTCAGTAGGAGGCGCTACACCGATATGATTTTTTAAAGTTAATTTACAGATTCGGATTAGTAAAAGTTACGGCAGCATTCGGACTGAAGAAATTACCACAGAAATCACAGAGCGAGCAGCTGATCATTCGGACCTGCGTGGTCATGGACCTGAACGGCAGAGCTCCCAGAATAACAGTGTCGTCCACCCGGTCGAACCACCGCCGGGACGAAACCTTCTCCATTAGCACATTGTAGGCTAACGTCGGATAGAAGAGCAACCTGGCCAGAGCTCCGGACATTGCTGAGCGACTTCACACTCCTAGAACGGAGCCTTCAGGTCACACACACAGCCTGGTCAAGCAAGGTACCAACACTGTTCCGCCCCCGTCGTGACGCCATCCTGCAACTACAAGCGTTTTCCGGTTCAAACCCTTCAAAATAAGAGCGTTGACTCTTCAATATGTGATACATCTGATGGTTGGAATGTCTGTTTGGGAGGACGACTAAGGCATATTATATTCATCAGTTATCTTGTTGGTCAATTTTCTTTTTTTTAGGGCAGATACATAAACATGTATAAATTAGTTTAGCTTTTAAAGCAATCAGCCTGTAAATTAGTTTTGTCTGAGAACACATGTACTGGATTTTTAATATCACTAAAGCTTTTTTTTAGATGTTTTTGCATTTCTTCTTTAACATGATGGGTAGAGATATACATGAAGTAGTCATCCAGCAAAGGGCACAGGTTGGAATCAAACTGAGACTGAGAGAGATTATAGATATTATACTTAAATAAATGTTGCTAAATCAGTCATGTTACTGTATAGAATCCACTAACACACATTTTATTTCACCAACAGGTTTACAGCTTCTTTAATAACTGTAACAGTAGCTTGTTTACTCCGTGGCAATTCTGTGAAGGGAAAAGAAGAAGCCAAATATCTACAGAAATAACACAGGAATATACAAACTTCATTGGATGGACAACAGTTTATGTAAAATTACACTGTGTAAAACAATTTCTAGAAAGTGCACAAAATCTATAATACATTAGGCCTGTGAACGATTGCATAGGTTCAGAATGCCTGCTTGGGTTCACAAAGAAATTACGTAGTAGAAAACAGTGACATCATTTATTACATTTGATTTTTTTTACAAACCTGACAATAGAAACAGTGTTAGTTTAACTTAAATGTTGATGTATATTGTACCCTTCCGGACAGTGACAGATATGGTACATTTTTAGCAACACACATCACGCTGACTAACGTCTGTTATGAGCTTATAGTTCCTCATTTATCACTGCCTTAACACTCAATATATTAGGTTTACCTTCATTTACATATAAAAGCAGATAGCAGTGAGCGTAGTGATCCTTTTACAGAGGAGTTAACATGATCATTGTACGGACAATGAGCTTAACGCTGATGCAGTCACTGTTCCATAGCAAAGGTCAAAGATTGGTTGTTGTAGAATTCAGGATGTTGGACTGCATGTTGGCGTTAGGGGTCTTTGACAGGTCTCGCTATAGAATAGAAAAGAGAGGAATAAGATGTTAAGATGTTTACAGGGAAAGCTGTCATTAATAAAGAGGAACTTTTCTTTATCTACTCATCAGAGAAAACAAATCACATGTTAAGGGTGAAAGGTTTTCTTCAACACAGGTGCTAATTTGTCATTTGTATCACATTGCATTACATCTTTAAACTTTCCTTTTGCAGAAATTCATCTCTCTGCCTCAACAGATTTCTTCCTGCATGATTGTTTACAGGAGATAAATTGATCTCAGTGCACTGATTCATTATTTTTGGACCAAAACTTCTTCATCAGAAACATTTTCTGCTTTCTACATTTTTCTGCGTATTTTAGTTGCTTGTCATATCTGATTGTAACATGATGCTGACTACATTTGGCCAGTCAATAACAAACTAGAGAAAATACGACATGGAACAAAAGAAATTATCAGATATACAAGGTCCATCAACAGGAGCTGTTAAATGTTAAAACGTTTTAAGGTAGATTTTTCATTTAATTATTCATGCAATTAGGTTCAGTCAGTATCACACTAGTGTTAGAAACTCTCAGCCAAACACACCTTGACTGAACAGATTCAGAGTTGACCAAGTCCCTCTAAAACATAAATTAACATCATTACAATGCTGTGCGCGAAATGAAATTTGATACTACTAAATTACTGCACACAAAAGTGAGAAATGCAAAGAAGAAAGAGAAGCAAAAATATGAATTACCACAAATTCTGAATATGTGCTGGCAACCGAGGCGATGCTGAACGTACGCTGTGGAGTAATGGCGCCACTCAGGGGGGACGCTTTCACGTTCTCCTTATTTGAACACTGCAGTCTTCGAAGGGGGGATTTGCTGCAACCCAGATTCCGTACTGATGGAACCTGAAGATTGTGAGGCAGAGTCAGAGCGTGCACAACATGCACAACACACACACACTCGACAATTGGGCTACCTTGATGGAGACACAAAATTAGAGCTCAAAACACTGTTACTTTTTTCTTTTTTTTTTGTAAATGAAAACTATTGCTTTTGACCCATCATTTTGTAAAACATGTTGAGTCAGCTGCTTCAATCTGATGCCACAATGCATTGTACTAAGAAGGAGCTGTCACGTAGCAGTCATGCAGCAGAATAGCTGAGCTGTCAGTGTGAAACAGATGCATAGCAGCAGGCACACTAATTAAGCAACAGACTAAAGCAGAACTTTGCCAGGACACATTTTTATGTTAAGAAAAGGTGGTGATGCTAATGTTGTACAGGCCTACTGTACAACGTAAAAGTATAGTAGGCCTGTAAAAGTAAACCAACCTTGTTTGCTGAGAGAGGTGGGCGGGGCACAGGTGAGCGACAGAGAGTTCCACCATAGACAGAGCGCATAGTGTTGTTCGAGTTGGCACTAGAAATGCTGGTGGTAGCATTGAGCTGATTAAAAAAAGACAATACGGCCGAAAGGGTTAATACTGCAGCCTGTCGGAATGTAATTGGCCCCGTCAGGCCCAGTTTTTGCAGCCAACAAGACAGTAGTACCTTTCGTGTTTTATTGGGTGTAGGAGTGCCGAGGAATCTCCGTTTGGTCGGGGTTCGTACAGCTGTTCCATACAGCATATCCTCTTCAGTCTGCTTGCTCTTCTTCAGATGCTAGCAAGATCAGTAAAAGGCGATTTCATCACAATTCAAATACAGCAGCAGAATTTTGCTGAAACTGAATGGATATTTACAGGAGACACTTTGGGAACCAATACAACAATGCTTACCCTTTCCAGTTTTTCCTTCTCCTTCTCCATGTGATGCAGATCCCACTGTTGCTCCACATACGCTAAAAATTTCTGTCCGTTTACCAGAAACTCCCGACAGTGCTTACCTTCCCACGCGTCTATCTGGGACTTTAGTTTCTTTTCAAGCTAAACAGAATAAGAATATATATGTGATAGAATAAGTAGAAGAAAGCTTTTTTTACGGCTTCTAATGTTTTGTCCAAGCCTTTCACAAAAAATGCAGTTTTATAACAGCACCACTATGGTCACAACAAAAACAGCTTCACAAAGATAGGATTCATGGCCGGGACTTTGTATTGGAATTACATAGATAAATCTAACAGACTCCCCTGAGTATAAATTACCAATGACTAATATCTTTGTTTCTTACCTTAGGCAGACTTTTATGTAATTCAGACCTCTGTTTCTCCTCTTTGAGAAGATTTCCTCCTCTGTTGGTGAATCTTGTAGGATCTCTTGCTTTTCTCTAAAATTGTAAAAGATTGTTAGTTGGACTAGACTTTTTTGGTTATGAGTAAGATATTGGTTTTATGCCAGAACTGCAGGTTCAGGGTTTCAGTTTCTTGGTTACTGATTATAAAACACAGCTTTGCTCACCTCCAGCTCCAAAAAGAGCCTCCAGCTATCTTCCCATCGATGGACCCCTTCAAAAAGCTCCTTGTGCTCCTCATAGTGCTGCTTCAAATGCTGGATCTCAGCATCATGCACAGCCATGAGCTCCTCGGTGAAATCCTCACTGAAGTAGGGCGTGAAAGCCTGCTGCTGTTCTGTGCTAAAGAAGCATTTTTCCCAAAACGTCGCAATCTCTGTGCGGATGGCTTCAGTGACATGACGGATGTTTTGTAGTTTGAGCTCCTCCAGACGCTGAACCTCTGCATTTAGCTGAGGAGAAGAAATAAACTCAAGCTGAGCCAAAAACAGACACAACAGAGCAAGAATAATATAGAGAAGTGAAAGAGAAAGGAAAGGAACTTTGGAAGGAAATTTGTCTCACTGCCTCCAGGTTCCTCTTCTTAGATTTGACCATGTGTTCAGAGAAGGCCTCTCTCTGCTCCTGGGCAACCTGCAGTCTGTCCCACAGCTTCTGGATTCTCTCCCGCTGACTCTCGCACATGGCGTCGTTCTCCACCTTGCGTTCCTCCAACTGCAATACCAACATCAGTAAGCATCAAAGAAAGAAACTTTTCAAGCATTTGGATTTAGGACTTTCAGTGGCGCTATATTCTAATAAAATCAAATCAATACTTGGTTAAGTATTTGTTAAGTTCAAGTTAACCTTTAACTTTAAGCCCTTGTGAGTATTGGCTCAAATTCAAAGTTTTGGGAATTATCTTATGTCTTATCAAAGAGTTCACAGATTCCCTAACATGTCATAAAATCACCATACCTGACAAAGGAACAGTTTGAGAGATGCAATATTGTCTCTGGAAAGACAAAAGGACTCTTCACCCTCAAAGACAACATCCTTTTCAAAGCTTGTTTCAGGGACATGGTCCAGATCGTCCATGTACATGATGATCCGCTTTTTGAAGTCCATGAATTCAGCATATCGCTTAGCCTGAACACACAGGAGAGCAACAGACCATTAAATAAAATGAACTGGACAATCTGTGACTGCTGACAGTATAAGACAGTTTCTGCACAAATGTACTCTAAACTTTCTCTTCAACTGAAAGAATATATAGAAAATCAAATGCAACTGATCCAAATACAAGCTATTCTCTTTCTAGAACATTTTATTAATTGCTGAACTCGCTGATATAAACGTTCCAGCCAATGTGATCACTGATTTTTGTGCAAAACCTACAAACCTGGTTTTCTATTCATGATGAACGGGGAGGGAACAAAGAAACCAATAAACCAGGAAACCCACCTTCTCTGCATTTTGAGCAGCAATGTGCTTGCAGAAATTCTCCAGCTGCTCCAGCGAAGGGACTGAGTCTGGATCGATGGTGTAGGGCAAAGAGCAGAGGATGTCGCACAGGTCCTGGTCCTGCTCCAGCAAACTCTTCAGTTGCTGCATTCGCTGACTCTTCTCCTTCATTAGTGCCTCCACCTGTGTGCGGATGTTCTTCTCCTGCTGGAGCATGCTGATACCTCCCTCCTCCTTCAGTAACAAAAAATAAACTCAGTTTATAGCAGTCAATAAAGCACAACTGGCTGAGAGGCATTTGAAAGAACATGGTTGTTAATATTAAAAATGTTGCCTTCACCTCAAACACAGGCATCTCAAGTTGCACACAGAGCTTCTCCATTTCTGTACGATGTGTCTGAATGCTGCTTATGAGCCTGTTCTTCAGAGATTCCTCTTCTTTAATCATCATTTCCAGCAAACCCTGGTAAATCAACATATCATCGTAAGAGTGTGTTCAAGTCATTTTTTATCCATTCAAGCCTCCACTGAAACCAGAACCAGAGCATTGAGTCTATATTACTATAAATATATTATGTTGTAAATATATAAATATATAAAATGATATATTTTATTATTGTTATTATTAGCCACTGAATGACTGGAATTTCCTTCGGGATTTTTAAAGTATCTATGTATCCTTCCATCAGTCACATAGATGTAAACAACTTGTCACTCAGATCAAACCGAGGTGGAACAGGTGCAACGGGCTTGTGTGTTCATAGTACCGCCGGCATCGTGTCTCACCTTTATGTGATTCTTGACAACATTTGTTCTCTGTAGCCTCTGGTCCTCCGGGATACCGATCTCCTCCCATATGTCCTTCAGGTGACACAGGGCTTTATTCAGACAGGACACAGCCTCTGCGGCCAGTACCTCGCTGGAGGAGCACACAGCCACAAGGGACACGTTAGAACATTTTACCCTGGCTTCAGATCTTTTCTTGTCTTGAGACTCTAAATATAATCTGTTTTCGTTGAGGTTTGACTTGGTTTCATCTTATTCCCTTTTATCTAGAGACAATCGTTGTGACATATTAGGCGAAGTTAGGTCACCTAACAGAGCATGAGCCAAGACAAATTAATAAGCGAATTGGTCAAGAGACGACTTTACCTTCGTCCTCCTCGAGCTAGAGCCTAAGTAGAGAAAAGTCAGGCTTTGTCCCAACCAAACAAGCCTGACGCCATTATCTTAACGTTATGAACTGGACTAGACGGTAGCTAACCCTAAAATAACCTGTAATAGCTATGTTGAGCTTAGAACCTCGTTCAATTCAGAAAACGGGTATTTATCAATGTCACATTTACCTCCTTCTCATCTTAAAACTCCAGTCTTTCCTCTCGTTGACAGTAAAACCACTATTCAAACAGCCAGGTTGCGAAGTTCCGTCCGTCAACTTTCCGTCTGCTCCGTTTCAATTCAAAATATGCATCCCACAGCACGCTTCTCGCTGATTGGCTCGTTTTGCAAATGGCTTTACTGCACTACACCAATGGCAGCCGTCAGAGGGGCGGTGAGTTTCTCTCGAGGGAATTGACAGACACCGCCTTTCGCAGAACGATCGGGGAACGTAAACAGAGCGCGCCGGGATCATGGAGGGTGTGGCATAGTGATACTGGTGGCAGTGTGTACGGAATGTAACAACGACGCTATTTCATGTCAGAGGAATTCTTTCCGCTCAACGTATTGCAAAAAAAGAATTTTAAATCATTTAGCAGCAGAGACGCAGCACAGAAGAAGATATAAAATACAACACCACCAGTTAATAACAGATTACACTTAAGTAAAACTATTGTCACCGATATGAATTTAACTACTATGGGGTGAAAAAAGTGCGGAATATACCAGGTACAAAGTCAATTAACGCAAACGTCTCCCAAAGTATCTCGAGCTGAAATCTAACTTACACGATCGAACTGCATAATTTTCAGTTTCGTGGTTATTATTTTAGGTCATTGCCTTTTTTGGTAATTTCTTCTCCAGGTATTCATAGATATGGCTTCATTACACAGCTCTGACCCAAACTGGTGCTTCATTTTTTCATTAGTCTATCTGGATTTTAATATCCCTGCGATGTATGTAGGTTTTTCAGTTCATTGTTTCATTATTCTTTATTCTCTACTTGTAAGTATTCTATTGTCTGGTTCTCTTCTTTTTTTTTTTATAAGATGAGAGAAGGGCATAAACGATACAACAAAAACGTTAAAACATTTATTAATTTATAATCTTTACAGTTCATTTGTCAGATATTTTCCTTTGACAGTGTGGTGGAATGTGGCAGGAATGTTTCAGCCTTGTTCATCGCGGTGTGGTGACATGCTGAGTGACGAAGTTCATACATGGTTTTCCAGCAGAGATTCCAGGAGTCTTGCACTGTTTGTAATTGCAGTTGTTACCACAATGAATTTATACCCTGCAACAAAAAAAAGATAAGAAAGTTTCTTATAACAGATCATTCACTCACAAGCCATCATGTCAACATTATTTGTAACTGACTGTAAACTAGTTTAAGTCTTATAACTGACCAAAAAAGACAAAATGAAAGTATCCAAGGAGGATTGAATTAAGAGCAACTGCAGCTTTTGTTCAGAACCGAGGAAGCCCCTTAGATGAGAGGCCAAACGTCTTTAAGTTTTCAAAGTACTCTTATCTTATTTTTCAATACATCAGTGTGTACGTTTGGCCCTTGACACAATGGGAGACTTCTCATGGGATTTTGTGTTTTAAACTCAGCATTGCGACTAACAACCAAACAAGGTCCACCACAGTTATACACGATTCCAACACCACCATAGTACATCATAAATGTTCAGAAAAATGTGGACAAATGGGATGAATGGGAAAAAGAGAGGAACCTACACGGATAATCAGTAGACAAAAATCCTAAAAGGGTCATAAGAAGACATCAACATTCAGACACGTTTACCCTTCTCTCTGCCAAGGAACCGTAAGGCCGAAATCTCTGAGAAGGTGCAGCCACCAAGGAACATGACCAGGATAATGCGCTGAGCGTCATTTTTCCCACCTCCGTTGTTGCCTGAAGATGGAGAACGTTCAACACTAATTTCCAAACATATGGATGTGGTTAACAGTACATTAAAATCTCAGTGATCTAACCTGTAACTGCAAATTCATGCCCATTCAGCAGCCTGGTGACTTCTTCAAGCCCCATCCAGCCATCTCGCTCCAACACCTGCAGATGACACTCATCAGGAATAATGGCACAATAAAAAGCTCACTAAAAACACTAATCATCCGTCACACAGACCAGCGGGTCTTATAAATGAATCTTTCCTCACCTGCTCAATAAGTTTGCAGCTCAGTGGAATATAGGCGCCGCTGAAGATGTAAGCCATGTCTCGTGGGACACGCAGGTCATATTCGTCATCTGATTTTGGCACCTGTCCATACAAAGTTACTTTACATTTCTATCTTAATGTCACGACCGCTTTCTGAACCCATATTTCCCCCTTGAACCTACCATTAGGTGGGTTTAGATTTACATTAAAAAAAAAAACATTGCACACAGAATCAAAATCTCAGACTTTATTTGGACCTGCAATTACTCTAGTCCTTCATTAAAGCTGATAATGTTTAGATTTATCAGCATGCTAAAAATCAGGAAGTCATTAAATATAAATATTATATAGATGTACTCAGCTTCCATCACGCTGTTAGAAATAATTTGAGACACTTCAAAATTCTATTTTCAGTCAGACTGACACAATAAATGTGTTCTCTCAAATTAACACAAGACTTTGGTCCACATAAAGAGACATAACTCACCCCCCACTAAAAAACTACTTCTACAAGTTGCGACTTCATTAATGGACTTGCTGCAAAACCAGTTTGTGTGTCACCTCCACCCACAATCCTGGCATTTCGAATGTGACGCTCTGAAGAAAGAGCCTTTTAGAGCAGAGCAGTACAGAGAATTTATTTACCAGGTTAAGCTTTCGACTCAAGGCTCTGAAGTTGCTCTTCTTTGCCAAGGAGGAGAAGGCATCTGTCAGCTTTCCTGGTAAAAATGGACAAAATAGAGAATTAGTGCGCGAGTCAGAGCACATCTTCTAGTATGCATAGAAAATAATAATAACGTCTTATAAACTATATAATTCTAAAATAGAATTTTTAATTCTTTTTTACTCTGTTCTGTCTATTTCACCTGCGGTTTTGTCATTGACCAGTTTGCCCACTTTGCTCTCCATCACGGTTAGAGTTTCTCCGGGCTGTTGCTCCACCAGTAGGCCTAACTTCCTCAGGTTGGCAAAGGTGAGAAGATGGTGCAGTCCATAGCTCTGAAACAAAGAGTCACAGTTAAAACATCAGGCAAAAGTTGTTTAAATTAAGTTAATGGACATCCCCATTAGAGAAAAGATGTGTTTACAGCAGCTGGTCATTTTCCTGGATATGATATACATGTACATTGTTGCTCATCTCCATCATCACTTCATCTCTTACACTATTGTTTCCTTTCACTCCTTTCAGTCAGACTACTATATTTAGCCATGTTCTAATAATATACTGGTCTCAACAACTGTATTGATCAAAACAAAACTAAATAACAATAGTTTGGTTGATATGACATGAAACGCAGAATTGGAATTACGACGTGTGTCTGGGCTCACCTGGAGATAGTGTGTTTTTAATGACCTGTAATCTTTAGGCAAAAGTCCTGTGAGAACAAATAGAAAAATTGTCATTACTGCATGAGAATAATTATATCCTTTTTTGGGATAAATTTGTTTTTTTTAACAACTCACCATTTTCAGTGAGAGACAGAAGACAAAGCAGTCTGAGACTTTCCACCATGGAGACCTAAAAAAACAATGAATAAAATAAGACCAACACAAGTGTGCCAACAAATCTCAGCAAACAGTCTTTGGATGGTGTTACTATCATGTACGTTAATGTATTAGGATGAATGTTCTTTAGCAAAGCCACCTGTCTGTTGATGTGCTCCTCTATGTGGGAAATACATTCACGGATTTCAAATCCTTCCAGTAGGGCTAAAATGGGCAAAAGACATTTATTCAATTATATCTGAAATTCACTGTGATGCTAATGGGCAACATTTATTTAGGCAAATGTGAAGACAGTGGAAATATGTAAACATCAAACAATGACAATTACTTGCACTGTTAAATAATCTTACAGTGCTCTGTCTTCAGCATCTCCTGGAAATCCTGCTTTGTTTTCTTCTTCATTATGGATTCACTGGCACCGATATCTGAAAGATGTACACATTATAAATATTATCTGATTTGGGTAGCTGTAATTCTTCCAGTCTGCGTTACTGTAAAACTCACGCAAACTCAGGAGACGATGTTCTTGTTTTAAGCCTTTGAGTTCCTCTGACACAAAAGTCTTCATCTGCTTTATGTCCATCCCTCGACGTTTCTGTGGAATTCATGAAAGAAAAAATAACGCTGCATGTTAGCCAGCTCTGTTTCAGTAAGCACTGATGATTATGAACACACATTCACTTACATCGTATGCAGTCTGAAGATTCCTGGCTTTCTGACTAAGAAAGCCAAAGACGTTGGAGAAATGCTCATTTCTGATTTCATTGAACACCTGGAAGACACGTGCAACTGTCTGTGAAGGTTCTCATTCACACACACACACACACAACTTCACGGAAGGATTTAACCCAAAGTCTTTCAGCAGTGCACAGCTCAATTGTAGAGTTAGCTTTACCTTATCCTGAGAGTTCAGCATGACCTTCACACTTTTGTCGGATGAAGTAACATCAGATCCAAACTCCACACATCCTGCACAGAAAATATGTAATAATGTAATGTAATGTAAAAATAATGTAATAATATGTTGCAACAATGTACAACACACAAGCAACTCTGCAACGACACAACAAGGCAGAAAGTTGCAATCTAAGCAAAGGCTTCAACTATTTACAATGTTCATTTTAAATGAATCTGCCGTTCATTATTTACTTCTATACTGTGTGTTGGTTCCTGCTGCGTGTCCATCTGGCTCCTCCACTCAGTGAGGGCCCTGAAACATGTTGGCCCTACGCTATCGCGGGATTCAATCCTCAAATCCATCCATCCTCATATAACTCTTCTACACTGAGCATTCAAAGCACTTAATACTATTTTTGATCTGGTAATATTTGTCATGGAATGGGTTGGGTTGAGTTGGTTTAACACCTACCACATCTGATTTTAAATATATCATCCACGAGTCCTTCATAGACAACCTGTGAGCACAGAGGAGTCACGTAGTCCACATCTGCAAAGATAATCACCCAGTCAGGGGACAAATGCAACCCATCACAGCTGAAAAATCATTAGTTCATTGTGAGAAAGTGTTTAGCGTCGACAGAGGACACCAAGGCAATAAGTGAATTGTTCAGTCAGTTAAACACCATAATGTTATTGAAATCAGCGCATTGATGAACTCAAGAGTATTCAGGAATGCATGTACACGCTCAGTTACAATCAGCATGGGTATTATCTGGCCACATTTCCTCACCTATGTGGCTAATGCTGCATTTTAACTTAAACGTAGAGCAGACAAAAATCTAAACAAAAAGTATAGTAAGTGTCTGATATTCAGTCTTTCATGTGAAAATCTAACTTTAAAATGCTCCTAAAATCCTCAACATTTTCTCAAACATTCAGGATTTTTAATAGTGATCCTTTTTGTTAAATTAATTTAATCAATTAGTGACACATTCCTTACTTTGATGAGGCTAATATAAAGAGAAGAGTGATGTAGTCCATACCTCTGTCAATGAGAAAAACATTTCCAATTTCAGCATCATGTACTTTTTGGTCTCCTTCTTTTACTTGCTCCCTCCAAGATTCATATACCATCTGAGACCAGAAAGAGCAATTTATTGTAAGGTATATCATTCAGCATAGACATTTAAATTGAAAACACACACATCAAAATATATATAGTTAAAACTCAATTAGCTCAAATGCCTTGGCCTGCGAGTCTACCTTTGAGCATTGTCCAATCCCGTAGATCTTAGAGAACGGGCCGTAAAGTGAGTGAAGAAGATGCAGAGCACTCCCTGCTGTCCTCACCCAATGCTGGTTCCCTGCCTATCAAAACATAGTTCAGTTATGTCTTTGTTTTCAGGCTGAAAAAGAAAATGGCACCTGTGGATTGAAGTGGATGATGCTGATGACAGGAAAATTTCAGAGACATGGAGAAGATGCTACCTTTCCTTTCATCCATGATCTGATGTAAGATTGAACATAATGTGGTTTCAGCAAGATTATTTGCATTACCACTGCCAATAACTGATGCTATTTGCCAACAACCACTTAGTACAATTGTTGTATTAACACCAAACTAAAAGATCCAGGTCTATTTTAAAAAACAATAACTGTTTTAGCCCTTTAAGGCAAAAATGTATAACAAGTACTAGATTGTTTTGTATCTGTATTAATAGCAAAAATGCAATGCATATGTAAGCTGTCACAGATGTAAAAATTCATTGTGATTCATTCATTATCATAATTGACAGACATTTGGCAAATGCAGGAGATTTTCAAGCCCTGTGTGGATTATTACCAGAAAGTTGTCTCTAAAGAATTCTGGGAGCTCCAGACTTATGATATCGTCATCCAGGGGAAGGAGATAGAAAGCCCATTCATCAGTGGTCACATCTGCACAAGGACAAGGTTAACGCCTCCTCTCACGAGCACTGACATTGATTACATGTTCTTAAAAAATGTTAGATCCATACCGCCATACATGCCCTGCTCCTCCAGTACTGCTTCACACGCATAGAACTAGACAAAGGGAGGGTCAAATGTTAAATATCAAGAGGTTCATATAAATAAAAGCAACACAACTGAAACTCAAAGTACCTTCTGAGGGGTAAATATGATCTTATATCTTTTGAATTTCCCAGCCGCCTTGTAAGTATTGGCCACATCTGTAACCAGAAGAGATACATAAAATCAATATGTAAAAAAACACAGTGGGATCATTTCAGAACTAACTGTTTGTGATTAAATGATGTGGATATTAACCAAGAGAAGAGAACTTTAACATTTTTTTAATAATTGCATAATAATTTTAGTCACTCATCAACTTCAAACATTCACTCTCTACTAAAAAGCAGTTTGGGAAACATGATAAACATTGATCATGATTTTATATCATATCAGTGAGACTTTAAAAAAACAACATCCATACTTACCACAAATCCACTTCACAGTTTTTATTCTGGGACGAATCAGAAAACAGAGCCTATGAGAGAGTAGATCAGTATCATCAGGTTGTCACTGTTGTGACATCACAGAAAGAGAAAGAGAGAGAGAGATAAAACAGGCCCAAGTTCTCACTGATCAGAAGTGCTGACGATGGGCTTATACTCCACTTTGTAGAGTTTGTCGACTTCATGTTGCTGTAAGAAAAGAGACAAATTGTTTGATTAAATGGCTATTTTGTACTTTTGTGACCTGTGGGGTCAGAGGAGTTTTACCTTTAGTATGGAGACATTAGCAATGCGATCTAAGGGGCTCATCAAGTCTGCCTCGATGAAGAGGTCCTTCTTTCCAGGCAACTATAGGAGATGAAGAAGAGTCGGAGGTGAAAACAAACACACAACTGTAGAGTGTATGTGAGTGCATGTGCACTTATGCAGGTCATGGTTAACAAGACACATCAGACTACCAAGGTAGCACAGATGTCCCTGTCACAAACTAAGTCCTCCAGTTTTTCTTTCGGGACCCCATGACCTTTCTAAACCAGATGGAGGTATAATCCCTGCAGTGAAACCTGGGTTATCTCTACAACATCCATTTGGACGTCCTCGGACTAACTCACTGGGAGATGTTCCTTTCAATGTGAAGGAGTAGCAGCTGTACTCCAAGCGCCCTCCTGAGGGCCAAGGTCCTCACTGTCTCTAAATGGTCATTCCACACACCTCCTGATGGAAACTCATTTCAATTTTTAACATCATAGGTTAACTGGTGACCCATATAGTCCTACAAACCTTACATTCTGCCATCAGAAGTGAAAACGATTTACTGAGGTCCACTCCAGTGGTTACACATGCAGCTCCAAACCACACAAAAACGACATCATCATCATGCACATTCACAAAGTTGCAGCCAGGCGTTACAGTCACTGTTAGTGGGCGAATCCTACCTGTTCCAGAAGGTAGATTAATTGATCTCTGGCCAACCTCTTCAGTAGAGAGAAGTCAGGGAGCTCCGGGGAATCTCTCCGGCCACCGTGTGCCATGTTGGACTACCAGGGAAAGGACTGCACCTCCCAATCCTCCAAATACGCACCAAACACACCCGAGTATTCCTCCAGAATCACAAGGGTTAAAAGCCCAACTCTACACTGTTAACCTAGCTAACCCGTTAGCTACACTAGCTTGCTTGCTAAAAACAGTCATCCATATCTCAAGCATCTTCGCTAGTTAAACTGCATGACATTTATACAAACATAAACTCACAACGATGGTTAAATTACAGAAACCGACACAAACTAAACAATTGTCCGGTGAACAAAAGCTGAGCGTTTAGGGGATATTAGCAGCTACCTGTTTCCGTAGCTAAATGAGCAGGGCGAAAAACAAGTAGTAGTTTCCCCGGACACTGTTAAGGACAGACCACCTGGTGGCAGTAATGCACCACTTCGTTGTTTGCCAAACGCCATAAAACATGAAGAAAAACAAGATCAGCCACAGAAGAAGAGAAAACGCAAGTAAGGAACTGATTCCTACAGTTTGGCTGAAACTGTTAAAAATTGGACAATGAATTCAGACGTGGCGGGGTTATTATTGGAGACGGTCAATTTTGCAGCAGACAAACATCGTAATCAACGGCGTAAAGATCCGGAACAAACGCCGTATATTAATCATCCCATAGGTAAGTTGAAGTTTTGGGAATATGGACGACACAATCTTAATCACCACTTTCATATTTTAATGCAAATAATAAGTTAAACGACAAAAGAATTAGCGGTTTTGAACCTCAGCAAGATAGGGCCTATCACACTTAGCCTATATTCAGCCATGAGACAAGGAACACATATTTTAAAAATGTGTGTGTGTGTGTGTGTGTGTGTGTGTGTGTGTACACACTTTTTAAGGAGTAGCAAGAATCCTAAGCCATGAAGGAGGGGTCACAGACGTTGAGGTTTTGCAGGTATGCCATCATTTGGTGCTCTGACATCACAACATCGGGACCTTTTGTGTTGCATGTGTGTGTGTGTGCTCTCCCCTTGCAGGCTGCACTGCTTCATGACACAGTGGAAGATACAGACACCAGCCCAGCAGAGTTGGAGGCCAAGTTTGGCCCAGTAGTTTCTCGAATTGTTCAGGAGGTGACGGACGACAAAAGTCTTCCCAAAGAGGAGAGAAAACGTCAGCAAGTGGTCCATGCCCCTCAGTGCAGCAAACAGGCCAAACTGGTTAAACTGGCCGACAAACTGTACAACCTAAGAGACTTGAACCGCTCCACCCCCGTAGGTTGGTCACTGACACCCTATTTAAAGGGACACTTCACTGATTTTGCTGATCAAAGTTAGTTCATTGTGAACCACTATTAGGCATGTGAAAACAAGCGATATATGTGTTTGTGTTTGTGTGTGTATGTGCAGGTTGGACAGACGAAAGGGTGCAGCAGTATTTCGTTTGGGCCAGTGAGGTGGTGAAAGGCCTGAAAGGAACAAATTCTACTCTGGAGGAGAAGCTGGAGGAGCTGTTTAGACAAAGAGTAATTCAGCTCTAACTGCACTGCCATTTGCAAAACGTTAAATAAATCAAACGTGTATTTTTGCTGTTCATTGTTCTTAAATTATTGCCTCTTTTAGCTTATCATGTGAACATAGAGCAGGGACAGATGGAAAATGTAGAGTGTTACAATACAGAAGGCCTTGATTTGAAAAGTATAGTGATTATATGTGCTGTTACTTGCATTGTACTTACACCTACAGACCTTGACTGCTTCCTGAACAGACAAATATTTAAACTTTGACCTTATATGCTGTTAATTTCTTTTGAAATACTTAATATGCCAGACCCACTTTATGATAAGCAAACCAACTGTAGTATGGCACACAATATATTTACCAACAGAAATGTGTATGTACACAGGCTTTACATACAATGAAGGTCAAATATTAGCCACGAGAGGGAAAAATTACACTTACATGTGGGTCTGTGTGTGGGCCTGTGTATTGCATGAGTGTAGCTCCAAACACATTGCTGGAGTTACAGAGGATGAAATTTCCAGAGGATTCTAAGTCTACTTCGACTGTTAGTTTCTCTAAACCAAAGTTTAAAAAGCTCTTGTCTGCAGCAGTACTTAATAAATTTGTGGGCTATTTTTTTCTGCACTATAACATTTATCATTGATTCATGTACATGAGTGACCGCAGGAGGATAATCCTTTTTTTTGCTTTTTTTTTTGACAAAGCACAAAGCAATAAAAATGAGGACATCCTCACTGAGAGAATATAAAATTGAGAAAGAATTCCATGACAGAATTTTGATTCTTAGAAAACCGTTTGATCAAATCTATTTCAATGGTTTTGTGCAGTAATCCAATGACACACTTTTCATTTGTAAATTCTTAGGTACAGATTTCTGTCATGTAGTTTGTTTTTACATATCTATCTTCGTGTCTATCTTTATGCAGACAAGAATATTAATACCTTTAAAATTAAGTTTTAATGTACTAGATTATGGTAGTTTTTGTCATAACTTCCCTCGAAATCTTTTTTTGTTGCATTTCTATGCGGTATAACTACTGAATTATTCATACTGGAAGTTATTGATGTGGCGAAATCCTCTAATAACCCTACCTCGTTTGCCTTAAAGTGTACTTGATTATCAATGTATTGTGTAATATTTGTGTTTAATTGGTTACGTATCTTCTTTGTTTTCAATGAACGATATCAAGTATTCTGATTCCTTCCAACTGTTGCCACTAGTACCTGGCTGGCTTTTCATGATTCACAACCCGGATGTAGAAACACTGATACGTCACAAATCACGTGTTTCTTCAGCGACCGAAGAAAGCGCTTCCACACTGCTTCGACACAAACAGCCCTGCGGACTGAAGGAGGCTTCCGAACTCTATTTACTTCGCGTTGAATTGGTATCGTTGACCGGGCAGTCATGTCGAACCGTGAAGCCCTGAACATGAAGCTTCCCCCGATCCAGTCCACGGCCGGGGCCGTACCGATCCGGAATGAGAAAGGTGACTCGTAGCGTTTGGCTAGCTAGCATAATGCTAATGGATTATGCTATGAGGAACGTAGTTTTTCAAACAAACAGTTATGCAAGTCTGAACATTAACTGTGTAACATTTCAAGGTATGAAAAGTACCGGCCATGTGATGATAAATAAAATGACCGATTATAAAAGGTAATAAAAAGTAAATAAGGAAAATGTCAGCTAAATAATGTGATCCTTTACACAAACTGCAGCTCCAAAGCTACTTGTAAAACGTCTTCAGTTACAAACATGTTATTATTGACTTATGTTGCGTTTAAATGCCACTATAAATGCGAGCTAAACAAGCAATGAATGTACACACTCGTATTCTGTTATTTAACTCGTGGCTTCTTATTAACCACATTGTTCACTTACGAGTAATATTTTTATCTTAAGTAATCCAAACTGTAGGTACGTACAACGTGTATGAATACAGTTAGCATAAGTATAACACTTTTACAAATAGAAGAAGACAGTATTAAGGACATAGATTTAGTGTGGGTTTTTAACTTAACGTGACATAAAATGACCAGGCACATCACAAATACTTTTTCTGCTGATTTATTTTGGCTCACCGATTTAACACCTTAATCAAAATATTTTATGCAATTTAGTAACCTTTATTTTGGCCTGTCAGATCATTATTATTATTGTTTTAACTCTTGAGGATGGGAATTGTATATTGAGTTAGCTGGTGATGACACCCTTTTCCCATTTCCCAGGTGAGATCTCTATGGAGAAGGTAAAGGTGAAGAGGTATGTGTCGGGTAAGCGTCCAGACTATGCACCAATGGAGTCGTCGGATGAGGAAGAAGAGGACTTCCAATTTGTGAAGAAAGGAAAGGACATGGAACCAGAGGTGGAACTGGAGGAGGATGAGGTCTCTGACCCTCGCCTCAAACGTCTGCTCAACCGCGTCTCTGAGGATGTGGAGGAAAGGTAGTTATACATCTGTTGAAGATTTGATCGAAGAGGTTTGAGGCTCAGCAGCTTGACAGGGAATGATATTATCCCAGTGGAAATGTGGATTTGATTGTTTGCCTATCTTTTCTCCTCAGGCTTGCAAGACACAGGCAGATTGCAGAACCTGAACTGATAGCAGAGAGCAGTGAGGACTCAGACGAAGGGACGTGGCACCCAGAACGAGAAGAGAGTAGTGAGGAGGAAGAGGAGGAAGAGGAAGAAGTGGATGATGAGGTTACTGTCACCACAGTTTATTTTTGTCAATACACTGTCACTGTTTCTGTCACAATGTTTCTTAGACTCTCTGGTTCTGTACAGGAAATTGAGAGACGAAGAGCAATGATGCGACAGAGAGCGCAGGAACGAAAGAATGACGAGATTGAGGTCATGGAAGTAGAGGAGGAAGGGAAGTCGGGGGAGGAATCGGAGTCAGAGTCTGAATATGAGGAATACACAGACAGCGAGGATGAAGCAGAACCACGACTTAAACCTGTCTTCATCCGCAAGTAAGAAAAGAATGGAAAATGTTGCACATTGAGACAAAATGCTGACAGTTTTCTTTGTTTACATTTCCTTGAGTGGAAACAAAAGTTGTGTAATTTCTGGGTAAACCACTCAACTACAACATCTGCGACGTTATCACAGACATACATATGTGTATGGTAAGTTAAGTCAAAATGAGTCAAAATGTGTCAAAATGCAGATTTTCTTATGTCCAACCTTTGGATATAATACAACAGTCTTCCCAAGTAAGCAGGGTGACCTCATGGAAAGAAAAAAATCACCCATAGGACCTGAAAACCTCCTATGTTTTTAACCATTTGCCCTATAGGAAGGACCGAGTGACTGTGGCAGAACGTGAAGCAGAGGAGCAGAAACAGAGGGAGTTGGAGGCTGAAGCCAAGAGGCAGGCAGAGGAGCGACGGCGATACACCCTCAAGATCGTGGAAGAAGAGGCAAAGAAGGAGTTTGAGGAGAACCGGCGCACACTGGCTGCTCTGGATGCCCTGGACTCTGATGGAGAAAATGAAGTCGAGGAGTACGAAGCTTGGAAGGTCCGTGAGCTGAAGCGCATCAAGAGGGACAGAGAGTCCAGAGAAGTGTGAGTACACAGAGGATTAAGTCCTGATACCTTATGACATTCTGGATTTATTGTCTTTGCAACAGTTTTGAGAAATGTTCACATGATGCCCAAACAATATCTACAATTTTGGTACTTTGTGATGAGGCCGTTTATGGTATCCTGTAGTATGAAGTTGGTGGTGTTAAGATGGTAATTTGTGATAATTATTCTTTTCAGCATGGAGAAGGAAAAGTCTGAAATTGAGAGATTCCACAACATGACAGAGGAGGAGCGCAGAGCTGAGCTCCGCAACACCGGCAAAGTCATCACCAACAAAGCCTCAAAGGGCAAATACAAGTTCCTGCAGAAGTACTACCACAGGGGAGCCTTCTTTATGGTAAGTCACTGAAAAATTCATACAGTACGAGGCAAGTGAAGCAGGTTTTGGGCCAGTATTCGTTTTACAGTCTGTGGGTTTTCATCTGTTCTGCTCTGAGACACGCAAACATACAGGAGCAGCCCACATGGGGCTCCTGGTTCTTGAGCCCTCATGTGCTCCATTTGGTCTTGTCACCTTGTTGACAAATCTTATTTAACTAAAGATGGCAAGTAGCATACAGAAGCCTCTGCGACCAATTTAGTTCATGTAAAAGTATGTATGCTTATAAAATGTGAGACATTATTTCTGTCATTGATGTGTATTTCTAACTTTGTCTTTCTGTTGTAGAATGAGGAGGAGGATGTGTACAGGAGAGATTTCAGCGCACCCACTTTGGAGGATCACTTCAACAAAACCATCTTACCCAAAGTCATGCAGGTCAGCAGTGTTTCCTCATATTTCCTGAGTTCCACAGTGTACTGGTGCGTATAGTATTGAAAAAGTGCAACACCTGAGTTTGCGTTCCATTCACAACTTAGAAGTCTCATGAAAAGGCAAGCTTTTCTTATTTGGCAAAGCTATCAAGACCTGCTCCAAATTTATCAATCAAGATCTTCAAAACCTGCATTTAGGGAAACGCTCATACTATAACTCTCAAGTGATCAGGTCTTTCATAAACTTCTTGGTTGGTCCTTCGCTCCTGTCTAAATCTGAGCCATTCAATCATGACATGTTTGTTTTTTTTCCTGTAATAAGGTCAAAAACTTTGGTCGCTCTGGGAGAACGAAGTACACTCATCTGGTGGACCAGGACACCACGTCGTTTGACTCTGCCTGGGCACAGGAAAGCGCACAGAACAGCAAGTTCTTCAAGCAGAAGGCAGCAGGCGTGAGGGACGTGTTTGACCGACCCACGGTGAAAAGGAAGAAGACTTAGATGTCAGGAGACTGGCACCATACAGACTGATCACATCTGTGTCCCACGTTTGAATTGGACTTTATGTCGTGGAAGAGGTACAGCCACGTTGAGCTGTCCTTTTACTAGGAAAGTTCAAGATCAATTTATAAGACTCAAATTCCACGTTTCCCCACTGATTCTGTATTAGATACAGCAGCCATTTGATATATTTTTTGGAGAATATCTAATACATTTGGTGCAGACTCTTAATGATCAGACTTTACTTTAATATCACAGGACAGATTTGTTTTTGGATGTCATAGGCAATTTACTTAAAATCTATTTACTAAAGCATACCAACCTATTTTGATTTTTTGCTCATCTTCCAGGCAGACAAAGTGTTCTTTTTTAGTACAGTATGACTTATTTTATGATAACACAGTGGAGCAATATCACAACAACATTGTTTCTTGCAACAACTTTTTGCAATATACATGTCAGCCTCTGTGTGATTTTTCATGCTGTACTAATGGTTAGTAAAGTGGCTGCCTGAGAAATCCAACTGTAGAGAGGAACTGTGTCAGTAATGGGGTAGTGTGTAAGATTCCACCCAAGAAGTGATGTAATCTAGTTTATATTTGACTGACAGGCATTTTTCCTTTTCCAATGTACCTCTGTCGATATTAGCCAGCTGTGTTTTGAAGTATTTAAAGTAAAGCAGAATATAAAGAAAAGAGCAGTGAAACATGATGTGGATGGTGAAATAATCTTTATCATTCTATGTTAACAATTTGATTAGGAAGTGAAGGTTTGGCAGGGGTTACGATGTTATGTTGTATATACCATACCACCCACATTACCCTGTATTCCTCTGTCTGTAGAGGCATTGTAAGGAGCTTGTTTTTTTTTTTTTAATAAAGCCTTTTTCCCATTGTTTTCTTGTTTGTCTTCAGCAGAATTAATCCTCATTTAATGACTGGCCAAAAGGAAGGCAAATCAAATGTCAAATTTTATTACAAAGAAAGGATTTGCAGTAAAGATAATACCACAGCAGTATGATGGATGAGTGATGTGAGTTCAGGTGAAATTGCAGTCCAGTGTGTCAGCTGTTTGTTCAGTTGGTCAGAGCCACCAAAGCCTCCACCACGTTCCCCATGTGTTCCCTTAGACTGCGCTCAGCAACCATCCGTGAAATCTCCATCTCTGACATCTACACAGACCAATGTGATATCGTCAACCAACAAATACCTAAACTAAAAAAAACTAGCTTAACTAAAATACCAAACTGGACATCACAGAAAATAAAGGCTTAACATTTTGATTAATGTAAATGATCATGGGAGGTCGTCTTCAGTTGAGACAGTATTGTACAGAAAATCCTTATTTATACAACTAGATCAACAAGTATAACTGAGTATTTATCCTTTCCTTTTATTTTATTTTATATGACTTTCATTCCACTCAGCTGTCGGATTACACAACCTGACATCATAGCACCAAAGCAGACAGTCACAGATATCAGATTAACTGTTTTAATAGACCCAAAAAAACCCCCCAATAGTTCTGTAAAATACTCACAATCAACTCCACATCTTCCTTCTTTATGGTGACTTTGGCCAACTCTTTTTCTCTGGAAGTACAACACAGACACATAAGATCAGGTCAACTCTCAATAACGAGATTAAGTTATGTATTTTCTGATTTTTAATGCTACAGTGTCAAAAGTCTACCAAATATGTCAAAAAAAAAGGAATTTGTGTTTTTTTGTCTATTTCTTTTTAATTTCTTACTTTACATCAATTTTTGTTATCTGTAGATTATGGTATGTTTGTTAATTATCCAAATTATTTAAAAAAAATATGCTGTTACACTGTGTGAAAGTATAGGTTCATCTTACCGTTCCTGCTTTGCTTTCTGTTCGCGTGACCTCCTGTCACCAATCACTGACATGGCCTGCAACAAGAAAAAAAAGATATACTTACATAAGATATACATATACAGTATATTCTAGGCCAAATTTCAAAGTCCCAATTAAGCAAAGTTAAAGATAAATTCTGTAATAGATTCATATGATAAGGGAAACACAAATGCCATCACTGTCACCCTATGAGAATTTGTAGAGTTCAGAGCTATATAAATTGAGTTTATGGATCTATCACCCCCACCATCCATGCATCCATGCATGCATGACAGAACCTGATCAAACGAAACTGGACAGTCCACAAACTGATCAGTAGTGGTAGCACCAGTGCCACTTTTTATGTGGAGAAATACGGGACCAGTCTTCCCCCGACTAAAACAGTTTAGTAATTAACTTGTTTAAAGTTTTTCGCTTCAGTTCAACTCAGTGTTTCATTCAATACTTGTGTAATCCTCAACACAAAAACACGTGGTACAATTATGAAAAAAACGCGTTTGAAACTACTGGAAAAATCAGCATTTTATTGTCCCATACGGAGCGATCCTGGATTATATGGAGTCGGTGGCAAACATTTTAATCGTTTCCAACTCCAGTGGGGTTACCACTCACACAGTAACGCTATCACACTGCTTACCCATTTAACATTTAGACACCAGGCAAACCTAAAGTGAGTAATTGGTTGATAGAAAGTGATGAAAGTTCAGATGGCACCGGACAATTCGCCGGTGTTCAAGTCAACCAGTGACCGTGCTAACTGGTGATTTTAGCCTGAATGCGACAGCAGATAACAACAGCGAGCTATAGTTTGAAAATCACGTTAGCGTTTCTTTTCATTTAACACATGGACCATTTACTTCCTGATTTAATCTACCGAGAACAGATTTTAATCTCAATTTAAACGCAGCATGGCAGAAGCAAGCGAGGCTAGAGGCACCAGTTAACACGACCGCTCGTCCACCCTTTACGCAGTGATGGCAGTGGCCGCATGTTTCTGGGTTAACATTAGCTCACTGTTTCTAAATCCGAACTGGAGATCTCCTTCTCCTCTGCGTAGTCAGTGACTCTTTCCAGATCGGCGGCTCCGCTGTCATGTTTCCGAGGCTTTTCTGCCGGTTTCCCAGTGCAGTTTTCCTCAGCTTCCAGGTCCAAATCCACATCTCCCTCTGCCGCCATGTTTGCTCCGCATAAACCAGGAACAGAAGACAAACGGCCTATTACACATCGGAAGGAAAATCGTGTGACACATTATTCGTCTTCTTTTTTTGTATATTGACGGTGGTTGGCAATTCATTTATCGTGTTTGCCGCCACCTGCTGTTATGCGAGTGAACTTCGTCAGAGCCCCGAGGACTTCGCCCTTCACTTCGTTTATCGCCCAGTTTCCTCAGCTAGATTAAAATCTCCAAGCTTTTGAAAATATGTCTTCAACGACAACATACCCGATAACTTTATTTGAGATAGATACTTTAAATGGGTATGTTATTTATATTTCATGATGAAAGAAATCTTGAGGTAAATACTAGCCACTGAAAAGGTCTGGGTTTTTGTATTCTCAAAATGTTTAAAATACTTTCTCTTGTTCATCCTAACATATGGAAACAACTTTCCCTCCATGCACGTCATTGCATTGTGAACTGTGAATGATACCACAAACTTAAGAAGAGAAGAAGGGTACTTTATTGATCCGTTCAGGGAAATGAATTCTCTGCACTTTAACCCATCCTCAACGAGGAGCCAACACACACACAGCAGCGCCCGGGGATCAACTCCAGATCCTCTACCTTTGCCTTGGTCAGGGACAACCGGAGGAGTGATTAACCTAATGTGCCTGTTTTTGTGTGTGGGGGAAACATGAGCACCCGGAGGAAACCCACGCAGACACCCCAGGATTCAAACTCACGACCTTCTTGCTGTGAGGCAACAGTGCTTAACCACCACGCCACCGTGCCGTCCAAGAACATTAATCGTAATAGTAATAATAATAATAACAAGAAGAAGAAGAAGAAAATCAGTAGACTGTAGTTTTTGACAGTCAAACGTTTGCGGTTAGTCAATCTAATATTCCAGGCCAGCACTGCAGAGAGTACCCCACCCTCAAAGATAAACGCTTTTGTCTAGTACAGCTACAACTTTTCTCACTGTGCACAACACTCATTTACAACTGGTTGATGAATGGTTTCTCTCTTTATTGCCTGCATGAAAATCAAGTGGATTATGACATTATTGTCTGCATGAACATGAGTTACTGTAATTAAGCAGTCATGTCAATTTACTATGGAAAAATACAAAGTGTAACCGCACAGTGGCACAGACAGTACCAACGAATCAAAACATTACGTAAAAAACATACTTCATATTGTACATTTCACATTGTTGTGCAACAATACAGTAGCTCCTGTGTGCAGATACACATACTGTATATTTTAATGACACGCGCAATCTAATCAAAACCGTGGCTGTCATCTTGATTCAAAAAGACCAAAATAAAAGCACACAAACAAACAAAACCAAACAGAATTTGCAACATTTTAACTACCTGCCAGGCATGCAAGGCTATTTATATAAAATAAACCACAACAACAACAACCCCCAGCCAGAGTCCTTACAACCTGAACTAATGTGTTGTCACGAGTTAGATCGCTAAAATAAGGAAAATAACATCTTACATCCCTACATACGAGCTACGTTAGCATTAGTGACGGTTACATCCTCAAAGTGTGCAGTTAGCTAACGTCTTAGTTCCCTCAAACAATGTGATGAAGTGCATCACAGGGCTTTGATACGGTGGCCCTGAGGTGCCAAACACAACGACATTAAGAAAAACACAACAACATTAAGAAAACTCAAAAACACACCCAACGTAAACAGATAACACTGTCCCAGTCTGTCTGTTCCTTATTTTGCCCACATAATCTCTCTTCACACTTTACTCGCGGTCAGTCAGTCGGGTCTCTTCGCATTAATTGCGTATTTTCAAATCATCTAAATAAAAAGCATAGATTTTATTCTACATTAACCTTTCAAATATGATATTTAGCTTTGGCAGTTGAAATATTGCTATTTTAGGCAGCCGTTTTAAAATCAAGATGTCTGCCGCTTGGTTTGTCAGATCGCGTTTTTTTGTTTTGTTTTGTTTTTTATGTGAAAGAGCATAACAGAATCTATCTGTATGCACATTTTCTCACTTTATTCCGAATTGCAAAAGTCCCAAATAAATAATATTTTATATGTAAGCATAATGGAGTTAAGCTGCACCCTAGAACACAACGTGACCACATTAAATATGTGGATAAGGACTCTTGATAAGCCGAACACAGGTAAGACATCCTTGGTGGAGGGAACAAAGAAACAAACATAGGTAGGCATCCTCCTATTGTTTTGTGGTATGTTGCCGGGTAGATTAGCCGATTATGCAGACAGATTAGAGAGTTATGTATTGTTTGCTGTCCACCTTGCTGAGTACTTATTTACTCACAATTACCGAACTACCCTTCATTACATACAATCATCCGGGGGGAAAGGCGTTAGCTGCATGTGATAAACTTGTCATTAAATTAAATTAAATGACAGCTTGTCCAAAAGAACAGTGTTCCTGATTGGAGGCTGGCACCTAAAGGCCCTAATTGTTCAAACCAGTTTGCTCCTTAAATCAAAACTAATGTTGCTTCAAAGTGCACATCCGAAGGCAATTTACACCAAGTGATAAAGTGTTAGATACAACTTCAGTGCATGAAATGAAACAACCAAAACACACAAATATAAATGCTGAAGTGAAGAAGACTGTAACTCTGCCGTTGCTTTGTTGTTGTTGTTGTTTTTTTTTTTGTGAGAAATACGCAGAATTGTGATGGCATGTCAATTATCAGGGTAATATCTGTCTGTGTGTACAGTCTAGTAAAAGCAAAATCATGGCATTGTTGCACAATGTTGGCGTGAATCGAAAAAACTAATGATTTACATTTCATACAAGCTAATGTAGGGCTACCAGAGAAATTGGTTTATCAAAACATAAATATACAGAAAGATCAGCCTCCAAGCCAAAGATAACAGAGTGATAATATGTCACACTACAGACAAATGTCCAATATAGGACACACAGTCATTTGTTGATTTTGAACACCATCTAACCACATATAAAGTGAAAATCTGTGTTATTTTTTTATGCCTATGTGTTCAGTGTTATACTCTATTTAGCCTAAATGATACAAGCGCTGGTAAGTGTTTGACACACAATCTTAACACAGTGTTTGAGGATAATTTCATGAGAATTTAGCGACAAGCTACAGGTACGGTGTTCATGACTAATATTAGAGTCCTTTCAGACTGTGTATGTGCTCGATTGATGTCTACGATTCAAACATGACAGATGCGCTGGAGCTTCTCCAGTAACAGCGCCGTCTGCACAGAGGAGATTCTCACAACTGAAGATCACTGACACAAACCTGTGGCCTACAATGTCACAAAACCATCCCGGTGAGTGGATGAGGTTGATGGATGACTGGTGTGTAAGAGCCTGGAGGACAATACGAACACAGACAAGAGACACGTGAGACAACAACAAAGTAAAGGATCCACGTGTTGTACACCGCAC
>OMNV01016195.1:0-17912 GCA_900303265.1 Brotula barbata | reverse complement strand
CCCCCCCCCCCCCCACTAACGCTGTTCTTTTTCTTAAGCGAATGTTTGTGTAATTATACAATAATTATACAGTTACATAATCAATTACATGTCAGTTAATCCTGATGATTGAGCTTTATGGATTAGATCAAACCTGCTCCACACCCTGTATGAACGGCTATAAAGAGTGACGAGCTGAGCACCTACAGCATCAGCATCAGAGCCCAGACAACGACAGGTAAGCCTCACTGGTCTCCTTCCTCTGGCCAATTTAGAACTTACAGTAATCTTTACTATTGATAGATATAATGTTCACATTTTCACTGAATTCCAGACTTGATATTGAACTGAAGAGGACCTTCAACATGACTCCTGTCTTCATCGTCTTTGTGTCATTCTCAGCCCTTCTCATGGTAAGCTTTCTTCTCAGGCACCAAGATCGCAGGTTCACACGAACCTTTACGTTTTGTTCCATCTGAACTGCCTTTACAATGCTATCACACTTTTCACAACGAGGAAACAATCATGACAATGTTGTGTCTGTGTGCTGCAGGGCTCAACTGAGGGAAACGGTGAGTCACGTGATGGAGAATTCATCAAATTTCAGTTGTCTCGTTATTGCTGTCACTTTCAGTGTATACACACATACAGTCGAACCCACTGCTCATTAACTCTCTCTCTCTCTCTCTCTCTCTCTGTGTTTTCAGGACATTCTCACTTGAATGACGTCCATGTGTTGAACTCCAACCTGAGTAAGACATCTCAAAAATTATCGACAAACCTGTATGAATGTAACGCATGTATGAAGTCAGTCATTCATTCCGAGGGGATGCATATATTTATTAATATTGCAGCGTCAGAAAACCTGATATACTGTAAACAACTCTCGGTTTACAAATGATCCTGACATATATTTCACCGGCATCTGAAAAGGACTCAATTTCCTAACAAGAGGTCCCAGATATGGAGGCCTTCCTCTTAGAGACAAAGTGGAAGACTCAACAACACGGCTTAAGAAGGGCTCAAGCAAAGGCATTATCTCTAGCTTAAGGTCAAACATGCTAAAGAAAACAGCATTCCCCTGGTGATGTGGGAAAACACATCACCAGACAGTATCTGACATTTAGGACAAAAGCCCCTCTTAGAAATTGCACAGAGATACGAATGGACATCCAATGAAATGAAATGATAATCATTTGTGTTTTTTTATGTCTCAAAAAGTCTTACTGAATGAAACTTTCAGCTGAATATCTGTTTTTGTGTAGGTTTGAAATACGATGACATAAAGGAGAACACTGACAAGAATGCAAGCCCTTGCACAGCGTCAGAATGCAGGTGGCCCAGCTCAGGAGACGTTGTCAATATACCTGTGAAAATCAATCCAAGATTTTCCAGTAAGTAACTACGACATGACACTCTAACCGGCACAAGACTATTACAGTTGTTTATTGCAGCACCCTTCCATCGCTCTGCTTTTCTCTGTCTGCAGGAACGGCAAAAATGGCCATCAAAAGCGCCCTGGTAAAAATTGAGGACAACACTTGCATTCGCTTTCCTAAAAAAACTAGAAAAACCACAGACTATGTTCACATCATCCCCAGTGAAGGGTATGAATGCAGGACAAATACACACATGCACACACATTCTCTTGTTTTTTAAGTGACATGACTTTTACTATCATGTAGCCTGAACACGTGCCTTGTATGGATTGGTGTGGAGAATGTGTGTTTGTACTCATCCTCATGAGTGTGTTTTGTGTGTCAGCTGTTGGTCCTATGTGGGTCGCATTGGGGGAGAACAGTACCTGTCCCTGCAACCAAACGGGTGTATATACGAAGAGATAATACAACACGAGATGCTCCACGCCATGGGCTTCAACCATGAACAGAGTCGCAGCGACAGAGATAGCTATGTCAATATTATCTACGAAAACATACAGTCAGGTAAGATATGTTGATAAACCTTTACTTCATCATTGTGATAGAATTAAAATAAAGTCTGAATCTTAGCATTTCTACCATGCACGTCCATGTAGTGTGTGTCTGCGCACTGTCGGTGGTTCCGGTGAATGAATGGCAGTGTAAAGTCTGGTCAGAGTCACGCTAAGTTCACATAACTGAGCTCAGGGAAACAGGTTTTGGTTTTGGATCACTAATATGAATTGAATGTGCAGTCTTTCACAGTTAATGCGATTTAAATGATTTTCCCAGTGCACAAAAGAAATTGCAAGGCTTCGTTGAAATGCTATATTTTCTCTGTTCCTGTACAGGGAGAGAACATAATTTTGACATTGTGCCAGACACCAACAACCTGGGCACTCCCTATGACTACAGCTCTGTCATGCATTATGGAAAGTGAGTACACGTGACTGTATGACCAGTCCGTCCCGACTTTACTCAAATCGCGTCATGTTCCTCCCACCAGTAGTGTGTGTACGCAGTAATGTGTGGTTGTTTATGCTTTGATAAATATTTTTGTGCATCTTGTGGCCTATTCTAGATATGCCTTCTCCAGAGAGTACGGTGTTCTGCCAACCATCGTCCCCATTGAAGATCCTGACATCCCAATTGGTGAAGCCACAGAGATGAGCGTATTTGACTATGAGAGAATCAACAAACTCTACTGTACTCCAGCAGAGTAACAACATATTTATATTTTATTCTTTGGGTGCGGTGTCCAGGACAGGCTTTAAATTATTATGTGGGTGGGCCTGAATCCTGAACGGTTGATCATGGTGTAATAAGAGGCTTCTTAAATATAGTTTAGCTTCAGTTTATTTTCTTATGGTTTATAGACTCCTGCATTAAATTCATGAAGAATAAATAGAGTTCCCCCGATGCTGGATTCGAGTTATTTATGAAAGACAAAAATTATTTGAAATCACAAAGAATCAGAAAGTTCAATTCAAGTAGAATAATGATGGCAGATAAAAGACAGTGTACCAAAAAAAAACAAAAAAATCTTGTAAAGCAAGTTACTTGGAGGGAAACTATTATTGAACAATGGCACACATGCTTAGAGATTTAGTATTTTGTCTGTTTGTTTTGTATACAATCCATGACTTTTACTTTGACTAAGATCATTCAAATGCAGATTAATTAAAATGTAAGACTATTACAGTTCCATAACCAACGACCAAATTTCAGTTCTTATTGCATCTAAGTCTAGGTTTAATATTTGTGGTAACCAAAAGGGTCTTTTTTTTAGACATGCATTTATGTTTTCTTCTCATGATTACAGAAAATATCGCCCTGTTATGCTGCAAATGTAAGCAAATGTTGGATTTAAATTTTTGTGATGGGTAACTTCATTTAAAGATTACTTGGTATAACTCTGTAAATCTGCTTTCTTTGATTACAAATAAAATGATTATTTCAAAATGAATTATGGTCAAAGTGCATATTTCACTATTTTGATATTGTGGGTAACAAACCTGAGCCACACTGGTAAGGTGAGGCAAGTTTGTTTCTATATCACCGATCAGACATAAAAGGATTAAGGGAGACTGTTCAGGATAGTGATTTAGCCTGGCGGACAATTCAAAAACGTCAATTCATCTTCAAATGGTTAAAGAAAAAGAAAAAAAACAGGGAGTAAATTTAACGCTGGCATGCACAGTAAGCCCACCACCAAATCTGACCAAATCCCATGAGTAGTGTAAAAACAATCAGAAAAACAGATTATTGAAAGATTGGTACTGGATCTCTCGACACCATGTAAAGAACTATTTACTTCATGATACAGACCACATTATGCATTCCAAATATGCAATAGAATACAAGTGCTGGCTGTGATTTGTGATTTCTGCCAAGGGTGCTTCAACAACAACAACATGCCAAATAAAGGGCTACATTACTCAAAATTTGAGGTAATCATTTGCGTGTTTCATAAACGCTTAACTGTTGCCCAGCACATCTAGAATAAAGAGATTTTTAAACATCTCTTTTTAAGTGGTATACTCAATTATTGCTTTAGGGAACTCTGAACTGAACTGCCCCACGATGTGTTCAATTCCCAATATTTAAGGGAATGAATGTGATCTAAATGTGGCTAAGTGTCTGCTAAACTAGACATTTTGCACTGTATTGTTGTTGTACATGTATGTGTACGTGTCTGTGTGTGTGTGTGTATATATACAATATTATATTGTTCTATTGGTCGGTTATATTTTATATCATATCTTGTTTATCAGCTACCGGATGATTTGAATTTCGTTCGAGAGTAATAAAGTATCTGTCTGTCTGTCTGTGATGAAACATAAAAATCTGAGAACTTCCGAAGAGAAAGAACAGATGACTGATCAGGTGACTGTCACGTGGTTCAGTCAGCTGATGCTAACGCTACTCAGCCGGACATTTTTCCTGCGGTATAGACGGACTGACAGGCTGACAGGATGCCTTTCTCCGAGCTCTATTTTAACGTCGACAATGGTTATCTGGAGGGACTGGTCAGAGGATTTAAAGCCGGGATATTGTCTCAGGCAGATTATTTAAACCTCGTTCAGTGCGAAACTTTGGAAGGTGAGTAGGAATACATGCTAGCTGACGGCTAATAGGTAGCCACCGAGGCTAATACTACCAGCTGTCATTGCGACGACGTCGTAGGTTTTCAACACAAGTACATCATCGTTTGTCTTGTTTTATACTTAAATGTAGCGCGTATCTCAATTGTCATTGTACACTTGAGCATTCGAAGGAGTCAAATACTAAACGTTATATGCCCTCTGAACGTAAGTCTTTTAGCTAGCTACCATTACTACATAGTGCTATGACATGAACCGGGTACTTGTGTTTGTTGGCAAAAAATGGAGTTTTCTGAGGAAGTGAAATTCAGGCTTGGGTAAGACCTCGTACTTTAACCACTGCAAATCAAATTGCTACGTTTTAGTAGCTAGTGTTATAAATCTGTTGCACCGACTCTCCCTCCTATGTTATTATGGTTGCTTACAACATAAAATCGATTGTTTTCATCCCCATTTTATTGCAACGAGTGTTTCTACTTTCCTTACATACAGATATGACAGGTGTGCCGGGCAACAGAGGATTGTAGAGACTAACATAGAGGTGATCGGACATCAGAGCATCAGATGGAAATTTAATATTTTAGTAATTCCAGCTGTTATGCTAGCGAAGCGGTTTCGCAGCCCGTCGCTAGTGTCAACAACAGTGAACTGTCTTTTAAGGGCCATGCCAGTGTGAAAGCACATTCACTTTTATTGTAGAGCACTTAGTTAAAATATACAACATCAGCAATGTATTTTTTTGAGAGTTGAATTGTTTAATACTTTTCAAAACAAATGGACAGCACACATTATATTTCATTATTTCTATTGAATTAGAAAAGCAGGAGCAATCTGAAGCTTACTTGAAATGCATAGTATATACTAAATGGAATAATACTTAAAAATATTCTGATCTAAACCTATAATTTATATTATCAAGGCAACTATTTCTGATGCCTTTTATCAATTTTGCGCCAGTTTCTGATTGCGAGTTCTAATCCCCTGTGCTTGCACTATGTATTTCCTCATCAGACCTGAAGCTCCACCTTCAGAGCACAGACTATGGCAGCTTCCTGGCCAACGAAGCGTCTCCTCTCACTGTGTCTGTCATCGATGACAAGCTGAAGGAGAAGATGGTGGTGGAGTTTCGCCACATGAGGAACCAGTCGTATGAGCCGCTGGCCAGCTTCATGGACTTTATCACGTGAGCTGTCAACCAAATGCTGTTTTGATCTTAAACTGCAAAGCATATTTTAACCTTTTGAATCATGATTTCTCAAGTTAGGGTTAATTTTTCTTTACCAGTTTCACATTCACACATTTCACACGTTGTATCTGCTTCCCTCAGTATGGTAACATCGTAAAACGTTTATAGACTGAAACATAGAAATTCAAGATATGTATAATTTTAGGGCTACATTAAATTAAAGATTTTCTGGATGATTGACATACTTAAATGCATTCCCTGCAAACCCAGCCTAACACTTTTGACAGATGTTTTTTTTTCTTTTTCTTTTTTTTACACACCAGCCTGTGAACCACAGTGTGCTCAAAGAAAGTAATTGATTCCAAAGGCCCTTACTGGTACATTTTCATGTTGGAACTCACTGAAAAAAATCATGTGATCCTTACATTTCTGCCTTGTTTTAATGCATCACCATGAGGTTTTGGATCAATCTTTTACTTGTGGCTATCATGCCAACTCCTTGTGTCTGTAGTAGTTCTTCACAATGAACGTTTAATTGACCTCAATTGGATTTTTTTTATTATCATGTGGTATCTGAGACTGTTTGGGTCTGTTTGATTAGATGATGAAGTGCTCATGATTTGTTTCAGAAAGTGTGAAATATTCCTCAAATGTTGTTTTGGAAATCAGTAGGAATATAAAGCAAAATTTTTGGTAAATGGGTGAAACATTGGTACGGTCCTTTGGAAAGAGAGAAATATAGACGTTGCAGTGTTCAACCAATCATATGAACTCATTTTTCCCTCTCCTTTTTGTCTCCCCCTATGGTTACATCAGGTACAGTTATATGATTGACAATGTCATCCTGCTGATCACGGGAACCCTGCACCAGCGAGCTATCTCAGAGCTGGTACCAAAGTGCCACCCACTCGGAAGCTTTGAACAGATGGAGGCCGTCAACATCGCTCAGACTCCCGCTGAGCTCTACAATGCCATCTTGGTGGACACGCCCCTTGGTAGATATCTTCAAAGCAGCTGTACTTTGAGCCAGAGTAGATGTGAAAGCACTTATGATAACATAATAGTAATGTGTGATCCTGTACAGAAGGTGGCAGCAAAGCTAAATAAAACATTCATTCTTTCTGTTGGTTGACATACTCTCATTCTGTTTTCTTTTCAGCTGCATTCTTCCAGGACTGCATATCTGAACAGGATTTGGATGAAATGAACATTGAAATCATTCGTAACACACTTTACAAGGTAATGCCAAAGCAGATAATTTTCATTCTGGTCTTTTGTGAGATAAACAGCAAGTGCTTGTAGAAAAAGTCATTAAGGTTGTGTGATTGGCAATACTAAGGCACACAATTGTAACTGAATACACTGTCAATCAGCCATTGGACAGGCACAACAATAAGACGCCTGAAAATCACAAGAATCACAACAACATATCATACATTATAGCTATAGCAATAGCAATACTTATGAAGTGTTTTAATAAAGAGAGGGTCAACCATATATAACGGCTGGAAATTAGGCAAAAATAAGTGTGCAGCGCGTATGCCCTGAATATTGTGGTTATGGTACAAATTGCAAGACAATCCACTATCGGATTAATAATCTAAAACTTTCATAGGTTTTCAGCAAAGTAGAAATAGCTAGCTGAAATTGAAGATTTTGTGTTTAATATGATCTTATGTTTGTATGCAATTATTCACTGGGTTAGTTGGTTTGCTTGTCTGTAAGTAAAATTTTGTCTCCTCTTCAGGCTTACTTGGAGGCTTTTTATAAATTTTGTTCTAACCTTGGAGGAACCACAGCTGATACCATGTGCCCCATTTTGGAGGTGAGACTCAAGAGAGAACACACACAAACTCAAATTTTGAGTTACACAGAAGTAGCTGGAGTGGGAACTACATGATTCCTTCAGCGAGTTTCCATGGTTACATCATTTCAAGTACACAGTTCACATTCTAGGCTCATGTTATTGTCCTGTCTTGAATATATTCATAACTAAGCCTCTCACACTGACTGTACTGTAGCTGAATTAAACCCAGGACCCGTCTGGAAAAAGTGTGTACTAAGTCAACCAAGGACATATTAATTCAAGTTTTCTCAACTTGTGGGAATCTAAATAGGTTGAGTGTTTGTAGCTGTGGATCATATCAGCTCGTTCAGTGACTCATTCACGCGCTTCGTTACAGTTTGAAGCAGACAGGAGAGCCTTCATCATCACTATCAACTCATTTGGCACAGAGCTGTCAAAGGAGGACCGCGCCAAGCTCTTCCCACACTGTGGCAAACTTTACCCAGAGGGCCTTGCTCAGCTGGCCAGAGCAGACGACTACGAGCAGGTCAAGGCTGTGGCTGACTACTATCCTGTAAGTCTAAAAAATGTGATCTGCTTACACTTACTGAACATAAAGTCATTTGATTCTTAGTGGAAGGTCACTTTTTCTGACCTTTCTTTTGTCGTCTTCAGGAGTATAAATTGTTGTTTGAGGGAGCTGGTAGCAACCCAGGAGACAAAACTTTGGAGGACCGCTTCTTTGAACATGAGGTGAGGGACACACACACACACACACACACTATTAAGTCATGTTTAAGTATTTGCTATGATGACGATAATCATCTATATAGAGAGAATAATTTTCATTACTGCTTTATAAAGTTATCACCGGGATGGGGATCTGCAATAGTACTGTTCTGTATTTACATTCTAGTCTTTTTCTCGCTGAACATTTTAATATGCAAACTTGTCGGCTTCTCATCACTGCTTCTGACACGTCGTCCTCTGCCTCCTGCAGGTGAAGCTGAACAAACTGGCCTTCCTCAACCAGTTCCACTTCAGTGTTTTCTATGCCTATGTTAAGCTGAAGGAGCAGGAGTGCAGGAACATCGTCTGGATCGCTGAGTGTATCGCCCAGCGGCACCGTGCAAAGATTGACAACTACATCCCTATATTTTGAGCCTCATCTCCCCTCCTGTACTTCCTCTCTCTTCTTCCTCCCCCTGTGGTTTCAATCAGTTGTACACCAAGTCCCACCTGTGCGTTAAAGGTCTTGACAGTGTGATGCAAAATTTCTCCAGCTCTTGGCTAATAGGTGTGAATTCATTCTCTTTTCTTGCTAGTTGAGATGCTTGTTTAATATCATTTCAGATTCTTTATTGTATATGTGTACATTGAAAACATATAATTAACTCTTATAGAAGGTGAACAGGCAAATATGTTCTCTTTAGGTAAGCAGTCAATGAGCAGGCAGCTCATTTGACTTTCAAACAATTGTCTGGTTGTCAAGACTTTTTATGTCTTGTGTTTTTTGTTTCTGTTTTCTTTTTTTGTCGGGTGGCACTCCCCTTACATCCCACACCCTGGATGGCTAAAACAAGCAAAAACATTTGCAACTCACATGGAGTCTGAATAGGACAGGAACATGCTAAATGAGCTTCCACTGAATACCCTGATCATAAATCCTGAAGTGTCATTCATTGTGTAGACTAGTTTTCAGAAAAAGGTTTCTGACCAATCTAGCTGATGTTAATGTAAGATGCTCAGTCGACATGTAAACATTCCTTCATTACGCATCATTCTACTTGATTATTTTATTTTAGAGAAATTTC
The DNA here is from genome assembly GCA_900303265.1 of Brotula barbata. Taxonomy (NCBI): domain Eukaryota; kingdom Metazoa; phylum Chordata; class Actinopteri; order Ophidiiformes; family Ophidiidae; genus Brotula; species Brotula barbata. The sequence continues at coordinate 8,625 of OMNV01016195.1, read as the reverse complement.
TTTCTTCTTGATTTCCGTCTCTAAGTATAGGTTTCCCGAAAAGCTGTGTGAAATGTGTTTTCTTCACCAGACAGGTCGATGAGTTTGCGCTGTCAGATATTTATGTGTAAACTCTTCGGATTCTGTATGTTAATTTTACTGGAATAAAGTAAAAATTACGTGATCATATTAAAGAAGTAATGTTTGAACTCAAAAGTGATATATGAATATTTAAAGATGGCTATTATGTATGTTCTCATGCTGTAAAAAGATGTATTACTGTTTGATCTGTTGTGAAATGTCTGTTGTAAATGTGACAATTAAAGTTGCTAATGTGGAAACCATTGTGATGCTCAAATAATTAATAAATCATACACAGAACATTACTGTTTACCGAGTGACCATTAAATATGTAACCCGATATTATTAGACGCTGAAATAGCCGAATAATAAACCTTGCATCGAAACTTCGACCCCAGCTGCAGGCAGGACGAGGCTGAAGTTAGTTTCTCATTCGCTGCGTTTGAGCGTCTATTAATGGGGGAAACGAGTCTGAACGAATGCGAAGCCATCTTCAGCTTCGTGTAGACGGAGGTGTTGCGATAGGTAAACTAGTCGAATTAAACATGCGTTAGCTAGCAAATACTGCATCAAAATAACCTACCCACGATATTCAACAATTGTAAAAATAAAATAAAATGAGAGAATAAGACAAATTCAAGATTTTCTTGAAATTAGGGTAAATTGGCTTTCATTTGGCTTTCCTTGAGTCCAATCAGGCCTGAGCCAGCTGCATCTGATCCAGCCTGCAGGCCAGATTCTCTTATCAGAAAGTTTCAGCAGGAGAAGGCTGGATGAGGCCTGTTGACCTGCTCAGCCATGACCCTCCAACTTCAAACCAGAGGTGGACTCTGTGGCCTGCATGGAACCACAGGCCTGATAGACTGGGACATGGACAAGGAGATGAAGCTTACAACAACCACCGATCAGTTCTACCAAGAAGGTGACACAGATAACTTTACTCTTCAAACTGACTACATTAATCTGATAGCTGTGTGTTTTAGTGTAATTTACACATTTAGCATTTTACATATAGAGCATGATGCATTCATAAAAGACACAGACATGAATCTAATCGCCGCCTCCAGGCTACAGCATGAAAGTATTGCATGCGAGAATAATTATCACTCTAAAAATGGAACATCCTCCATGATGATGATTGATGACACTGACTTTTAAAGTCTAATGAGTGGAGTTTTGCTCTTTCACCATGTGTACGTTACCACTCTCCATTGATAGTGATTTTTATGTACTTCTGACAGATGACATACTGAACGATCAGTACCTGGTCCAGTGGCACTACGCCAGAATCTCAAGGAAAAAAGATGAGTGCATTTGGCACGATCCAACATCAGGTGAGTAGAGGAGGAATATGTCGGTCAAGTGCTACTAGGGCATTTTGTCTCGTTTCAAGGCACTGACACTAATCTAGTAATGCGCATCTGTATTGGAAATCACTTTTCTGCACATTTTTCATACACGTATGAAAATCAGCGGGTTAGGAGGAAGGATTTAAAGGCCGAAAATAATTGACAGAGATTTTTCTCTTGTTGAGCCATGTTGCTTTCTTGCCACTCCCACTTTCTTAACAGTTAGTTTTGACTCCCTCAGTGTGTGCCGATAGTGAGCTTTAATGTGGTTAAATGTGCTGATGAAATGACGCTCAGCTGCTGCACCTGAACACCGCTTTGTCTTTTTTGTTCCCCAGACTCATTTGTGCAGCCAAACCTCTGGCTGATAGTGGATCCAAACCTGGCCTGCCCAATCCAGTATACAGAAAACACAGCAGATCACCAGGCGATTAGTGAAACCACTGAGGGCGTCCAGATGCCTCAGATGGGGCCCGCAGACACTCTGACTCCCTCCAACACGTTGACCTCGATACAGGAGTCGCCAAACTCTGCTCGCCCCTCGACTGAATACACGGTATAAAGCCCACATGTCATCAGCAGTCAGACACACGCTTGTTATGGCTGCAGGATACAAAAAAAAAACATCTTACTGATTCAGACAGGGTGGGAATATGAGTTTTCAGTGTCATCTCATCATCCCTGATGTTTAGCTCAAAGATGAAAATGGTAACGGCACTTCCTTGGTGGATTTCCAAGCATGTCAACCAGCGAAGAGTGGACGCAAGGGGAGGACCACCAAATCCAGGGTGAGGATGCTGTTCCGGGCCTAGGAACGGTTCCTCTTTTATGATGTACAGTAATCCTCTCTTCAAATTCCACAGCATTCTAAAAATTCCAAATTGCTTTCAGTTAATTTGCCCCCATCAGTCTGCACAAAAGTAAAAACAGAATTTCAGTTTTTCTGAAAGTATAAGAAACCTGAAACAGCACTCTGTTAGAGAAAGTACTCAGGCGTCTTTACTTTGAACAGAGCGAGCAAAAGTTCCCTGAAAGGTATTTTAGAAAGCATGCGAAGAGCTTTTTACTCTCTGCTCAGTTCCAGGACTGTAAGACCATGAAGATGGAAGGCTGGCCTCGTCCGCCGGTGAATTACTGCATCCTCATCGCCATGGCTCTCAGCAGCAGCCATTCGGGGAGCCTCAACGTCCAGCAGATTTACAACTTCACCAGGTCAGCCCACACATCTGCACTTAAGACTTTTCATTCCTGTAATCAGTTCATTCAGTTTGAAGGTTCCTGGGATTCACCACGTGTAAAACCGATGGAATCTTTCTGTCACATCCATAGACAAATGTGTCCAATCAGCGCCTCAGTATACTTCATATTGATTCAAACTTATAGTAGTGACTCTATTTTAGTCTTCTTTGTGCCGTACTTAAATGTTGAACGTTTGTCCCATGGCTGGTTGCATCACTGGTGATGGACCAGCGGTCAGAGTTCGACCTTTGTTTAGGTTCACCCTGATATGAGTTGAAATTATTTACTAGAACTCTCCAGGAAGTTAGCAGTCAACAAGCTGAAAATTTTGAAGTAATGAGAAATATTTGTGATAAGTTCTCAGAAGCCAAGAAATTTATGAAGGTCAGACATGTCCAACTTGCTCTTAGATCATTCTTTTCATATTCCAACTTCCAAAGTATGAGCCAACACATTTCTGAGATACTTGTTTTCAGTTTGAATTATTATAATAATAATATAAATGACGTAATTGTGGATTTTTTTTACGTATGAGTGATTGGAACGGAGCGTCTCTCAGATGTTCCTTCATTGCATTTCCCAGAGAGCACTTCCCCTTTTTCCAGACGGCTCCCGATGGCTGGAAAAACACCATCCGACATAATTTGTGCTTCAGCAACAGCTTTCGTAAAAAACCCCACCAGCTGTGCAAAGACGGCAAGAGGAAATCCTGTTTGTGGCACCTGACTCTGGATGGACGACGGCGGCTGAGGGATGAGATCCACATGTTGTCTGGAGAGTCGTTCAAAGAGCTGAAGAGGAGCATGTCCCACCCTGGTTAGTGACACGTGCACTGTCAGGTTTCTCTTTTATGGGCGATGCTGCCGACTCCAGAGATGACGAACGACTGCTGTCTCTTTAATTCCAGATATGGTTCGGACGTTGTTTGTGCTGTGATCGCATCTCCACGTGCAGCAGAAGCACCACACCATGGAATCTAACCTGGAGTGTTTTTCTTTGACGATTCGTTGTATTTATTTATAGATACATTTTGTAATGAATTATATTTTTCTTTTATCCTTGTAAAAGTCCGAAGAGAGAAATATCAGGATAAATTTGAGTTGACAATTACTGAAACTTTTCTTAGATTTAAAATGCAGCCTGTGGAGTTCATTGCGTGTGATGTTCAATGCCCTAAAAGTAGAAAAATAAAATAAAAGATTTTCTACTATATTTTTTACTGCATATTGTCATTAATGTTGGTATTTGACATATTGATATTCAGCGTGGATCTGTGTGTAATGGTCCACGTCCTGTCCGTGTCTTCTTTCTCTGTGTGTTTGTCTTTGTATGTTACACCTTCGTCCCCTTTGTTTGATAGTAGTCAAATAGCTAGCATCAGGAAAGGCAGCGACAGTGTGTGTGTAGCTCAGAGAAGTGTTTGTCAGTGAAATGACTGTGATGCCTGTTGATATAAAACCAGTCTGATGGTGAACTGGGTGCCAGGGAGTCTGTCAGACATCAGCAGCGACTGAAGACAGGACGGGTAACAACACTCTCAGCAGCGATACCTGCACGTGGGACAGAGCAACCAGGATCAGTCTTGTAAAATGCCGGATCTCCGATTTGCGATACCATCGGCACGACAGGGACCTACAATCTGCTGAGGATGGACCGACACGCTCAGGTCCACCCATCACTCTGATCGCGGAAAGTGTTTATTAGACACTAACAAAGGCATGGAGACTTGTGGCTAATAGGTCATCCCAATTTCTATCATTGTAAAAATTACTCAGATTGATTAAGATTATCAGCTGTGACTGTCAATGTTTGTGGAATAAAACATTAAGGTGCTGCACCAGAAGTTTTGTCTTCGGTAAAATGCCTCATATGTACTATGCACATAATCCTACCCATCATGCTTCACTGTGATCTGCTGGGTAACTTAATAATTTTCTTCCAAAAAGTAACTGAATTCTATTTTTCTTGTGTGTCTTTAACTTCAGTAGAGCTAAATGGGAAACATAGGTAGGAGCCACAAGCAGTTTGGGAGCTACAGTTAGACAACGATCGAATGTTTATATTGTATTTGATATGTTGGATCAGAAACCAACTTTATCGTTTCCAGTTTCTGATGGAAAAGTATAATTCAAACAATGGCAGTAGCATGATGTATGTAAATAACATTTGTTAAATTACACTCCTGGCAACTTTTTCCATGCAGATACTCAGTCGTTGCTATCAATGCTTCTGTTTCTTTCCAAAAAGTGCGTCCTGCTACGATGGGCAACTTCACAGACTGCTGCGGTCAACATGTGGATATCACAGATCTCAGATCTCTTTCCTTTGGAGAAACTGACTCATGACCTGACTCATAAATGGGACAGATTCTTTGGAGACTTTGGAATCCTGCAATCTTTCCTCGAACAAACTTTATTTGATTTATTTTTATTGATATTTATTCATTCTTTCTGAAGTCAGCACCTGTTTGTTGTTGTTTAGGGGTGAGATTGTTGTTCATCTGTTCTTATTTAGGTTGCGTTGGACTGTTTGTCTGTTGTTGCTGTTTCATTTGACAAATCAATAAAAATGAAATTAAAAAAAGCATTATCTCATGAAGTTGATTGATATCATCCAACATGATAACATGATGAGTTGTTTGATATTAGTTTATCTGTAGCTTTGTTCAAATCAACAGAAACTTTATCAGGATTAAGTTTGAATGAACATATTAGATGCATTTAACTCAAAATTTGTATCAGTTTTCGTTAACCATGTTTAAGGTGTTAAGGTAAGAACTCATGAGTCCACAGGTCACCACTGGATTCTAAATACTTCAAATACTCTGCGAAAATTCCCAGATGATTGTTTTTGTTTTATCAGATCCCATTCTTTTGTTATCATACCAATCAATAAATTAATGTCTATTCATCACGATCTCATGCTGCAACCAAACTTCCCTCTGGGCTCATTAGACTGAAGTGAACCATGTCTTCCCCATCTGATCGACTGAGGGATTAACATCCCTGTATGTTCTTTCCCGATGTCGCTCATGGAAAACGTAAACAGTCGCGTCTATAGGTAAATATCCACTTCATTTGCCAATAGTCAAATAGCTTTGGAAGATGCAGTGATGGCGAGTTGATGGCTGACATAGGGGCCAGTCAAATGACTGTGATACCTGAGAAGAAATCATTCCTGACATGATGGAAAAAAGAGTCAAGAGATGAGCTTTCTTTCTGTCTGAGAGCAACAAAAACTCAACCAAACAAAAAAGAAAGGAAGGAAGGAAAATGAGAGGTTGTGCTAACGAAACACATCTTTTTTTCAGCATCTACCCAGCGTACAGCCCGGCAGCCTGTGTGACAGTCTGGACAATCTAAATAAGTTTTTGCCTGATTAGTTCATCAACTGCAGCTGTGACAATGAGACACACCTGTGTCCCATTGCCGCCTAAGATGAAGAACACCAACACACATACAAACCTAAAACCAATCCCACTGTTAAACTTAGATTGAACTATAATCTGCAAATTAGGGATACACCAATGTCCTGGCAGCATATCCAAATTTATTTCACTCAATTACGTGTTCCAAATTTAATAATCTCCCACCCAACGGACAACTGTGAACAATTTTCACATTGAGACATGTTGGAAAAAAAGAGCTCCCAGGGAAGGAGATTAAAGACGACGTGTTCAATTAGAAGATGTTATGTGGTGTTATATGTTTGGTTTTTTTGGCCACTGGTCAAGCAAGAATTGTTTGTTATTTGGTGTGTTAATAACGCTGCATTCGTCATGAATCTTGCTTCAATTTGGACTCTAGGTGGCACTACAGCAAGAAAACAAATTTAAATGTCAATAAATTCATCAATAAATTTATTTATGTATTACAACACAGGACTGGAATGTACTCTCACTCTCAAATTGATTGGCAGGTGTTTTTATACAGTGTTTAAAAATCCCACCACCTCCCTTCAGGCCTCCCTACAAAGCCACGCCCCCAAAAAACAGATCTGTGATAAGAAAATAGTGTAATTTACACAGTCAGTATTTTTCTGAGTTTCAAATTTGTCATTTCAAATCATTTGGCTCCCTTTTTTTTCCTTTGTAACCTATAGTGGCTCCATTATGCCGTACATTCACGTGGAAGGATACACCAACATTATCGTTGTGATGCTCGGAATGAGAATCCGATCATGATCAATGAGTGGACGGACAGACTGTGTGTAGGTAACGGGCAGGTTGGCCATCCAATCAATTCACTCGGTCTGAATGAAATGATTGGATGGGTTTATTTCTGGATTATTAGCGCCACAGATACCGGATTAAAAAAAAAGTTATTTATTGGTAGTTGCCAGGATGTTAAGATGATTTTGACAAATATAACAAAAATTATTCTCACTTTTGTATAACTATGGACATATAGTTTCAAGCTCTTGTTTCATAACTACACTTTTTACAGTATTTCTGTCTACTGTCCACCGATAGATTGGAGAAAAAATAAAACAACAAATAAGAAAGAAAGGTACTTCATTGATCCCCATAGGGAAATGAATTCTCTGCATTCTCACCAATCTTCAATGAGGAGCTGTGGGCAGCCAACACATGCACATTCAAACACACACACACACAATAGCGCCTGGGGACTAGCTCCAGATCTTCTACCTTGCCTTGGTCAGGGACAACGGCAGGAGTGATTGACCTAACACACATGTTTTTGTAGGTAGGGGAAGCCAGAGCACCTGGAAGAAACCCACGCAGGCACAGGAAGAACATGCAAACTCCACACAGAAAGGTGTGGAGGTCGACCCCAGGATTCAAACCCACACCCTTCCTGCTCTGAGGGAACAGTGCTAACCCACCCTGCTGTTGTTCTATGTAGATTTGTGTTTCTGTCTGGAGAGAGAGTGAGAGTTTCATTAACAGATGTCTATCAGGGACAAGTCCCCCATTTGCTAATAGTCAAATTATTTTTAGGAATGCTGTAATGCCGAGCCAGTAGTTGACACAAGCCTGTCCTCAAATTCAAATGGATCCCTGACACACGGCAAGCGATTTCTCACTTTGTTACTCGACAGATAGCAGCAGCACCTCACAGGAAGACAACAGCGTCTGAAGACAAAACAACAGAAACAGGTATCAATGCTTCACTACTAAACATTCCTTACGAAACGGTAGCTGCTAGGATCCCCTTTACCTGGATCATCATTGGTCAGATATTATTTTTGATATCTTCAGGAGCTATGTTATGTGTGATGTGTTCATCAATGCTAGTTTGTCTGTATTTTTATTACCAGGATTTCTATGTTATGAATACATCGTGGTGATCCATATTTGAACAGCACCCAGGGATGTTTTCTCTGTTCCTTCAGCAGTCACGACCTCCACCAAACCTTTTCTGCAGATGCTGATCAAACTCGAGTAATTTTAAACAATTCCGCCTCATGAAAGGATTTTGGTTCATTTATAATTCTGTGATTTGTTGTATGAATTTCTAGTCTGGTCACGACACATTTTCTCGCACACTTTCACCTCGTGCGTGAGCAAATCTGGCTGTCCTGTTGCGTGAGGGAGAAGTTCTTTGTCCAGACTCCGACGTCTAAATAACAATCAACCGCGTCAAGGTACACTCGGCAGATGACTCTCGAATTGGTTCACATTATTTTTGGCCAAACCATGCCCATGACCGATTGGCTGCCTGAATCCTACCCCCGCCGCTCAAATAGCAATGTGCACAATGACAATGCACACAGATGGCTCATGAAGGGCCCCTGGAGTCCATTTGGTCATTCCAAAGTGGAAATGTCTTTATTTTGCAGTCCAGTGTTTTTCAACCTTTTTTGGGCCAAGGCACATGTTGTACATTAAAAAAATCTCGCGGCACACCACCAACCAAATATTTTGATACATTGTAGCCTAATACAGTATATATGACAATTTAGTCTCTCGGTTTATTTACACTCACTCAGTGTGAAACGTGGGCCTGTTTAGATG
>OMNV01016193.1:0-12582 GCA_900303265.1 Brotula barbata | reverse complement strand
GGGGAGCGGATCGATGAGCCTGGATCCAATCATGTCTGGAAACAGAGAAGGTAGTTTATTGTAATCACGCCGGCAAAATGGAAAACGTGAGAACACCACCCCCTTGAGGCCAATCAGGAAAACTGCAGCGGCTTTGGTGATAACAGAGGAGATTCACTGATCAATACGAGCCTAGTGTTCGATTATCTGGGGTCTCTTCCTCTCTCTCTTTTTGCGTTCATTCATGTGATATTTTCCCATATTATTGTATTTCTTTGTAATTCTTCCAACCATTGCTTCTGTTACACTTCTGGCTGTTCCAGCAGATGGAATCAGAGTGTTAAACTAATCAATGATTGTATAATGGTTACATACCATACCAGGGTTTACAGATAAGCTTGATCCACAAGTGTAGTGTAAGGGCACTGTATGTCTAGATTGTTCTGTCTTGATGTGGAATTAGAGAAAATTCATTTGTTTGATAAATGAAGAACACGATGACAATGAAGACAGATTCTACTCATCCTCCTGAAATGGATTGGTCCCATAAGAGAACTGCAGCTGTATGAAGTTCCAGATTTTTCGATAAGTTTGCAGTCTACAAAACAAAGGCTTGAATAAAATCCCCAGTATTGATCAACTACAAATCAGATTTTGAAAAATGACAAAATCCATAAATGGTGAGAAAGGCAGAGCAATATTGACACACGGAAAAAAGACCGAGCCGGATTTTGAAACATTTTGTGAACCCAAAGAATAATATACTAAGGAAAAAAAAAAAAGCTGTGAATTTACTTTACCAAAATTGAATGAAACATGTAATGGAAAAAACATGGAGGGGAACCAAATGTATTAGGTGACATTGGTGCACTGGTGGGACTGGTTTGCCATCAACAAAGTGCCAAACACCAATAAACAGCTACAACGAGGATTTACACAAATTGATGTTTTATTCTAGATGACAGAGACCTCACTTACAGTCCTTCACACGTTCACAGACTTCCCTTTTCTCAGAAAACTGTCCACAAGATTAAGTTAAGTGTGTGTTGCTGATCTGAGACAGTGGACGAAATCGCCTCCATCAACAACAGGTAACACACTCAGGCACGAGAGTTGCGCTCCTCATCTTCATTCTCCAATAGATAAGCTGGCTTGTATCGTGTTACCCCCCTCCCATCCACCATCTGGAGGGACTTGTTTCGACACGTGTTGTCCATACTGCCCAGTGAAGTGTACCTGTCAGTCCAGAGAAAAGAGGATATCAATTTTGCAGTGCGGTTGTCATGTTGCTCAACCGCGAATAAATGGAAAGTTTAGAGGATTGGGCGATCGTGCTTACCCTTTATCATAGAGAATACAGTAGGGCACATATAACGTCCTGAGGAACGACCAGATGTCATGATACGTCCAGTCCTACGGCGATGAAGACAGGGACATTTAGCTAAACACACATGTATCCCTTGAATGGATACATTGGTGGCTGCCACTGTGACGCCATTGTCTGCCATGTTAAAATATCATATAAGTGTAACATCAATGACTTGCACTCTATTATACCTAATATTTGTATATATGAAGGGTGAATAATATGGCCAGACTGTAATTCTGAAGGCATATAGAACTTCATTTAACTATGGAGGATTTATAGTTAATTAAATGTATAACTATTATTAGTATAATCAGAGGAAATCTCTTGGTTGATTCATAGTTTGATGCAAAAAGCTATTTCTTCTTCAGCAACAAAAATGTGTGCCGAGGCTCTGGAAGCTTTGGATCTTATTTGTGGAATTTCTGTCTGCCACGTTCGAGTTAAAATGTCATCCTGCAGCTTAATTTTAAGACTTGTGTTTTGGATATGTGTATTTTGAATTAAAGGTGAAATTCCATTTTGAGTTCAAATGATCTGTAATTTAAATTCATTTAACAAGCTTTAAATTTTCAAATTATTCTGTTTTGAACAATAAATTTGATATCTATGTGTCTGTGTAAGGGTCAAACGTATGCCTTAAGTGTCACAAAAAGCATCAGAGGTTACCAATTCAACACTAATCAAAATCAAAGCACAATCACACATTATTAGAGAGCTCGACAAAAAAGGCCTGTCTGTAGATGCCGTTTGTGTGCGAGTGTGGAGTGTGTAAATCTCACTAGTAGTGGGTTAACTCTCATGTAGTCTGGCCAGCCAGCGTCAGTGGGACACATGGGTGTGAGTGTGTGCGAGTAGGGGTCACTCCTCCTGGTCCCCATCAGAACCGCTCTCAGCTCCGGCTTCCTCTCCTGCACTTCGCTCAGTGCCTGTTGAATATTGCCCTGCACAGAGATCAGCTCCAACTCATATCTATGGGAGGCAAAATGCCAAATAATGAGCCACTGTGTTGTTCCATGGAGAAGATTACAACACTTGGTTCACACAAGGAGAAAACACCAGACTGGTGATTCACCTTTTTATGGTGTCCTGGAGGAATCTTTCCATTTCTGGGAATGGAGAGATGATTCGTATGTATAGAGACTTCACCTTGTCTTTGCAGTCTGGATGCCGCCTGAGAGAGACAGGAGGAGAGATGGGGAAACAAGAGGTTAATAAGTGGGACAGAAAATCCATAGATAATTCCCCATTCATCGTTACTGCTACATTTCCTTTATCTGTGAAATTTGGAGCCAATAGGAAAATCTCTGCCTTAGACCTAAGACTTAAACTAATTTTCTTCTTCAGTTGCTTCCTACGATGATATATTCCACTGTGTTCTAACACTATCATTATGTTTTCAGTTTAAATCTCTGTTTCATCCCCAGTCACTCAGGTCATCCGTTATGTCCTGATTAAATCATTCCTCCGATAAAATATTCTCATTTTCTCGTCTGGTCTGCCCTTCTGCCTTTACCGTTTCAGCGCTGCATAGTAAAGATGAAGCAGCGCCGTGCAGTCTTTGCCTCCGTTGAAGCCGATGCAGACTTCTTCTGTCGAATACTGATCCAGTGCAGCCTCTATTGTTTTCAGGGCAGACATCACTTTCTCACCCAACGGTGTGCCTATGGGAAATAAAATTCACAGCAAGAGGAAGTTTTATGTGGAAAGCAGTCAAATTTTATTGGGTATGATACAAATGATTACTCATTTCCACATCCAATACAAAGTTAAATATGCCTGTCTCATCTTACTCATTCTGGTCTCTTTCCAGTCTCTTGCTGGTGATATCCTTTTATATGAACGACTTTGATTTTATAGTTATAATTACTTTAACCTCTTTACTTGTTTTATTGTTCTCAACGTCTGTGTAAAATATATGGCTCCTGAACGATCTCAAACCCCCTCTCCTTTTCCCTCCATCTCCCCCTTACCGTTGTTGGCCAGTGTGTACACCTCAGCCGTTGCGATGGACACCGGGTCAGTAACTAAAGGCACCACGCTACCCTTGGGCAGCTCGTCAAGCAACTGTGTCCGGGCTTTGTCCACCTCCTCCTGGCTGACGGAGTCCAGGACCAGTCTGACTCTGTGGTAGTTACTCAGCCAGTCAGGGTAGGAGCCCAGCGCCACCTTCCGGCCCCACTCTGCCTGCAGTCTGTTCAGCACAGGGGCAATCTCCGCTTCATCTGCATCCACAAAAACCTATGGCAAATATCACGGATGAGCTCATCAACATGACAATGAGAAAAAATTGTAGATCAGATATGGTGACAGTATTACCTGCCGTGTGTGAAAAGTGGTCCCTGAACCAGCAAACAGGTGTTCCAGACCATTAAAGGCCCGCTCCATCAGCGATGGGATACCAGGAAAAATATAAACATTACGCACACTGACCTGGAAGAGGAGGATAAATTCAGCAAGGGAATTTCTGTGGTTGAGTTAAAATGTAAAATAAAAGTTCTCTAGATACTCTCATAACATCAGTATCTTAGCCAAAAAGCTTCTCAAATTCTAAACTGGTAAATTACTCACAACATTTCTTCTTCACGTTTTGTGGTAACTGATCAATTTAATTTAGCTTATTTGCACATTATGTATTTTTTGTTTAGCTCTATGATATCTTTTTATTGCTTGATTCTATCTGGTGAGTTCTAAAGGTTGAAGTGATGAGTATATGACACTGAGTGGGAATAAAGATTTTGTAGAAATCTTTTTCAGTAGCAACTATTATCAGAATTTTTCTAATAGGGAAATACAACATAAGAGCAGCAGATGTTTGGACACAGTAGCAGGTAGATGGTCAGGAAATCACAAGGAAAAAGGGCAAGAACCACCTGGATATCCTACATTTTTGCCCATACAAACTCAGAGCACAAAATACCTCCTATCTAACTCACTGTAATGTCGTAAACTCTTATAAATGAAATAATTTCACTGAATCAATGTAAGTGAATGAATGAAAAAACAGAACTGAAACAAGCAACATTTTACATTTCAGATCTGTCGACTCTGTTTGACAAAAAAAAACCTGAACTGAAAGTTTAAAAAAAACCACTGTCCATAAAAATAGATCTGAGTTTATGCTGCTCAGTCTGTAATGTTCACGCTATTCAAATCAAGCAGTCACTATTCTGATCAGCTGAAATTCCCCACCCTGAGGATGGTACGCATACAATTAAGTGCATGAAAACAACATCCACTGATGCATGAAGGTTCATTAAAGTATAAACAAATCTTCCTGCTCACTCACCAGTGGGTAGCGTAGCGGCTTTCCAGTTTGAGGATCAGTCCCATAGTTCAGTTTGGCTGAGCGTGGCACCATGGCCAGCTTCATAGCAGAGCTGTCCTTATCTACCACCCCAAAGAACTCCCTAACCAGCTGGGTGAGCTCGGGGTGAGGCCATAATTCCTCTTGGAATGCCATGGCAACGCTCTCAAAGGTGACATCATCATGGGTGGGACCAATGCCCCCTGATGTAATGAGGTGAGTGTATTGCGATGAAAGGGACGCCACTTCTTTGGCAATGACCTCCTGTGTGTCTGGTATGACTGTAATGCGCTGCACCATCACTCCAAGCTTCCTTAGCGCTCGTGTAAGAAAGGCACTGTTAGTGTCCACTGTGTGACCCTGTGAGGATAAATGTTGAGAACAGATGATGAGTGTAGCATTCCCACCACAGTGGCTTCAAAAGTATTGTTTGGTGAAACTCACAATAAGCATATCTTGGGGTGAACATAACAATGGACAAAAACATTAGCCAAACACTTTAATAACTGTGGGCAGTCTGGAAATAAATAGTCCAGTTGCTGTATCCTGTATCAACAACAGGGTTTTCAACAAGCAATTTTAGAGAAGAAGAGGAAGAATTGACCCAACTTTAAGTATACATATGAATTACTTTTCTAAATATGTGGGGACGTGCATTACTAAAATCACATTCCTTTAAGAACAGGATATTGTCAGTAGCACAATTTCAGAGTGAAGGGAGAAAGCAGTAAAAGTGTAAAAATCCTCTATCAACACCGAATCTCCCACCTTCAGTATCTCATCTCCAATGATGAGAATGGCCGCAGTGGCAGTGTCTCCTGTTCCTGTGGAGGACAGATTGGAGCTGTGCTGATTCGTGGCCATGGCTGCTTTGCTGACTTGAGCTGCCAGTCTCCTCACACGAACTGCTGCTTTATTCAGTCTGGCAAAATTTAACCTGGATACAGAGGAATCTGTAAGTCATGGCTCCTTACATGTCTACACAAAATATCCATTTACAATATCTCTATGTGTGTCAGACCACGTCTTCCTTTTTACATCAACATGAAGAACCCACACGCCATATGGATTATGCCTAAATGTTTCAGTCGAAATCAGACCACTTTCTGCTTCATCATAACTCCCTTCCTACTGGGCAGTACCTTGAAGAGAGACACAATGAAGACAGAAGACAAGAAACAGAAACTGTAATCAGCCTGTGCAGTTCAGCAGAAATTGCTGTGCATCAATTTGATTTAATTTTACATCAAATGCCTCCTGATATGTGGCTTTGTGTTTAAGGTTATATACCCGAAGTTGAAAAAATATGTTAACTTTATTTTGAAAATACTATACTTGAATGTTTCATCTGTCTAAGAGATTATTTTTCTTTTATTTATTGCAAAGAGTGTCACCATATTGTTATCAAGCTGTATGCTGGATCAGTTCCAGCAAGTTTGAATTTCTGCACAACAAAATGCAAACTATTTATGCCAGACTATTCACCAAGAATGAGCAGAGATTACTGTAGCCCAAAACATTCTGGTTTTGAAGAGATATATCTTTTTTGGACAGTAGAGATTGGATTCAAAGCGGACAGGATCATCCAGAGATCTGTGAACGTTTATGCAAGACAACACGATAGGTATTGTGGGAAGGAGTGAACACTCGTTGCACGCTGTAAACTGCGTTAGGGAGTAAATTCGGTTACAAAACGGTGAACCGAAGTCCATACTTTTTAATGGCGTTCATCAAAATACTACTGATCACAAGTATTGATTTAATCGTAAATAACACTGACCAAAATGAGAGTCACTGAACTAGCTGACAAGTTAGCATTAGCAGACCTCATCATTTATTCTGGTGTTCTGACAATCTGATGTTCTCGGTTATCAAATACTATACAATAAGCACAATTACAAAAAATCCAATCAAATTGAAGCAGCACGTAGGGACAAACTTACCCTCTGAAGACAGGGCATGTGTCCTCGTTACGTATTAGACAAACATAACGTCCAATCACAAATAACGAGACATTCCTGACAGGTGAGAGAGCCAATCGAGTATCGGAGGCGGGACGTAGACGCCAGGCGGAAGTACCGGTAATGTTCGTCCTGCGTGCCGTAATTGCCAGTTTTCCAAACCAAGAGTGGTGCCGCACAGATTTTTCCCAAAAAATCGAGGTTAACAGAGATAAATCATCTGCGAAATTGTGTGTCTATGCTCTTTTTTTATCGTACATTTGCCGGGGGCGCAGGGGGTGAGCGTCACATGTTCTTCTGCCGAATCAATCGAGTGAATACTGCAAGTCGTCTGGCTCAAGACTGCCTCTGGTGGAGTACACCGGCACAGCAGCTTCAGTTATTACCGTCAGTGCCTATGGATGGCGCTTGATGGCTGCATTACATTGAGATTGTTCATGTTGAAGGGTGCATTCCAATGTGATTTTATGCGCTGGATGACATGTTGTTAGATCTAGGGTAAATTTGATTTCAAAAGTTCATTCCCACTGATGACCAAATGCTTCATTCATTCAAGCACTCACAGTAAATTTAGAACGAAATTACAGCAGTTACCTGGACTATGAAAGTTACAAATGAGGAAGTACTTAATAATAACTGCTTCACGCAAGTAACACTTCCACTTATCATTTAATACATATTTCCTAAGAATCCATCCCAATATATTTGGGTATCTTGGAAGACTTTGGGCTGAGGAAAAAAATAAAAATACAAATTCCTAATTCCAATTTATAATGATTGCAATGAATCATCATAATATGGCCAATTTGACGTGGATATGATGTTACCATTTAAGAGAGAGACCGGAAATGGCTGTGCTCGTGCAGAAAGAGAGTGAAGCGCAGCAAACAATAAAGTTGCCAAACCGAATAAGAGTTGTTGTGTAACCTTCAAGTGTCTACTTTGTTTTTTTCATTCAGTTATGTTCTGACGACAGCGTTGGGTCAGGTGCCATCTATGACACTTCACATTTCCAACAGATGATTATAATCGATTCATTGTGACATACAGACCCTTTTCATGTTGGACATTTTGACCTGTCAATACGGGAAAAGTTTGGGCATAATTTAAACAAATTGATGGGTTTTTAGCACGCCAATACCAGGAATCTGGCACCGACACAACTAATTGGAATGCAAGCCATTTCTGTGTCTGACTATTCCAAAAATCTAAGAAAGGTCTGTTGAAGAAGCATCTGAGTTTGACCAAAAACACTTCACAAAATCCTCAGTGCTGGCATTGAAACGCCTAAAAAAATATGAAACAAACTTCTATTTAATAGCTAAGTATAGTTCTCATATATCTCCAAATATCTGATTACATATTTGAGGCTCAGACTGTTAAAATTCTTGCAACCAATGAGTATTTCCTGGATTATGAAAGTTGATAGATGACTGCCAACTTTCAAGTAAAGTAATGTAACATCGTCTGTTGGATACACAAAAATAGAAATGAAGATACCTACTAATAACTCATTTGATGACCAGTTTTTTCCAGGGAAATCAGAAAATGGCCACTAATATATACACAATACGAGAAAGTAAAACTATTATTGCATATGTACTATTTGGCAGAATTAATCATTAATTAAGTAAATGATCAATTTGCTGATTTAGAGATACTGAACATATCATACATTTCCCACTTTCTCACAGTATGTCATAATTTATTGTTTACTTTAGGGCCTTTGTAAAGCGGTCATTGGGAACTATGTTAAAACGTTGTTACGCAGTTAAAAAATCCCAAAAAATGGAGCTTATTGAACTGTTTTTTTCTTCTCAGACCACGTCATTTTTTTGTTAATGTGGATTCTAACTTTCACAATATACAGAGGCCAATATTCTGAGCAGATTATGTTGATGGCCTGCACTTCTACGGCCTTTAACCAGACAACAGACCACTCAAAAAGTTTACAGTTGAACTTCAAAAATAACATAAAAAAGCTCCCGAGGGTGCATAAAAATCATGACGATTTTACAACAATATAGACATTGTTGCTATTGAATATACTAATACAATGACGACACTGACTTTATGACAGCTGTCATGGACGTCTGTGATGAGTCAAGTAGGAAAACAAAAGCTCAATTTGCCCGCATGTGTTTGTTGTTCTTGACGAGTTGAAGCATTTGGGGTGAAGACTTGGGAATTTCTACTTTTGCGCAATCTGCGGTGGATGGGCCAGGTGCAAAGCAGGGGCCAAACACACTCAATCACACACTCTCTCTCTCTCTCTCTCACACACACACACACACACGTACACATACACACGCAGAGGCCAGATGACGTTGCCATTTGTTCGCGGAAGTGGCTTGTTTCGTGACCGTGGAGGGGGCGGCCGGGGGAGGAGGACGGTAAAGGAGAGGAAAGAAGAAGTTTAGAGCCGAAGCTTCTCAACTTTAACAACTCGAACTGTAAGGCACCTGGCAAACCAAACCGACGACATTTTTCCTGTTCGATGAAACTCGTGTGAAGTTTGTGCAGTCAGAGGAGGGGCAGCTGAAGGGGAACGGGAGGAAGAGAGCTGGTAAGTAGTTCGTCTAGAAGTTGAGCACACTTTTTCGGACGCGGTTACGGTCTTGGACTGCGTGTTGGACGGACCGTATCCGCTGCGTTTTCTTGTCGTGCATTTTAGAAAAAGGAAATGAGTCACTCGTTGTGTTCACGGTGCTTTGTTTTTCCGGTGTACTTGTTTTTAGGTCGACACGATGGTTCTCGTGAGGCTGTGCACACGTTACGCTAACTGTTTCACGTACTGTGTTCCCTCTGTCAGAGGAGTTTGCGCCTTATGCTGTGTGTGAAATATGGTGAAGCATCCGACCAGTGCGAGGTCAACACAGTTGGTCCTTAAATGAACAGGACTAGGAAGACCGTGAAAAGTGTCTCATTGCTCATTTGTGGTCATCTATCAGACACAGCAGCAGTACTCCCAAAGTGTGGCTGAGAGAGTAAAGTTCCTGGTTGGATCAGAGTCAGACTGAGGGCTGTAAATGAGATATGCTGAAGCCTATCAGTGCAAACACTTAAATTTGTACACACACTTAATGCATTTATGGCAGACGTCCACGGTTTCATCTGTGTTCCGCATATCCATGGAGACCGGTGGGCCAATCAGCAAAACACACCTAACCAAGGTGGGAGATGGTCACCATAGCAGCGAAAGTTCACGGTGATAGAGCGAAGGACACGCTGACTATAATGGAAACAGAATGAAGGATATGTGGGATGATTGAGGGGCCTGAAAGCAGTGGGCTCAGTGTGCTTATCAGGGTCAGCCACACTGCCCAGACCAGCAGCCTGTGACATGGGCTTTTATATGGTGAAGTTATCTCCACCGAAGAGAAGGGATAGGTAGTTCCAGACACATCACAGTACACACACACACACACACACACCTACACACACACTCGTGTCAGGAGAGGAACAGCTCAAACAGACTTACACATTAAATGAGACGGTCCGAGACGCAATCTGCCAGTCACACTACTGGAGCATCCCAGCTGCTCAATCACAGCGTGGCACGACCCAAAAGCCGCTCGATTAAAATTGGATCTGTCCAATTCTGTTCAAAACCTATCAATCAACAACTGAAAGCTTTAGTGGCTGAGTGGCGGAGCCGTGTGACACCGGTGGTTGTTACAGCCGAGCTTAGACAGGTGCATGTGCATGTAACCACACCCGAGCACATGCACACACATTCACACACACATTGCATGCATCCCAATAACCTGATTTCTCTAAGTTGGTCCCGATATTACTGCCGTCATAGGTAGTGTGTAATATTATCGATCGTACACAGTTTCAATTTTCCAGCTGCTGTAAACATCTCGGTGCAGATGATGCAGACAGAACATGGTGTTTTGTGGGTTCCTTGACGCTCTGAAGATGTGTGTGTGTGTGTCTCACGGAAACTGTGGGAGTATGTTTTTGTGGTTGTTGCATGTCCATTTCTACCTTAACGCAACTCTAATGAGTCAGAACTGCATTTCCTCCTGCACCCTTCCACTGCGTGCAACATGCACAATGTGCATTAATCTCTGTCAGCTACAAAGGTGACGCAAATTGCGGTGGATGTAGATACCCCCAATCTGCGTTTATGATAACTCAGTGGTTATTTTGGGAGGATTTTATTGTAAGACCCAAACAACATTTTAGATTAGTTGAGCATCTTTTGATTCCAAAGTTTGGATGCATGCAGATAGCTGATATTGCATTTTCAGAGATCACCTCGTTCTGTAGGTCAGGCTCCCTCCGTCCACCCTGTGATAGATTATGTTTGCTGGTGGAGTTAAAAATGTTCCTCTGCCAAGTAGGGTCACAATGGGGTCAGGTAAATATCTGGTCAGGAGCAGACTAAATTCCTATTTCCTGGTTTGTCCCCGTAAGTCCTGTTATCTCAGATTCTCTAAATTGTTCTTTAGTCTGTGTTGTTTTTTTTTAGTTCAGCCCAACACACACTAAGGCTGTTTTGGAAGAGTCTCCACCTAAGGGACTTAACCAAAGTGAAAGTAATTATAAAATTACGGCGGCACAGTGGAGTGGTGGTTATCACTGTTGCCTCACAGCAAGAAGGTCGTGGGTTCGAATCCCGGGGTTCAAATCTGCGTGGGTTTTCTCTGGGTCCTTCAGTTTCCACCACCCACAAAAACATGTACATTGGGTCAATCACTCCTACCTTTGCCTCTGACCAAGGCAAAGTAGAACAGCCCTGGGCGCTGTTGTGTGTGTGTGTGTGTGTGTTTTCATGTGCATGTGTTGGCTGCCCACTGCTCCTCATTGAGCTTGGGTAAAATGCAGAGAATTAATTACCCTAGGGGCATCAATGAAGTACCCTTCTTTCTTCTCTTTCTTTCTAAAAGGAGTTGATTATTGTACCAACTCCTTAAAAAGAAAGAGTTGGCTTGAAGTTAACGGATTTCAGGCAATACAATTTAGTTAAATGCATGGAAAGACAACAGTGATAACATTAACAACTTCATATTGTTGTCCCAAGACCCAGACTACATCAGCAGCAGACATCGGTTAACATATCAAGTTATCGCTAACAAATAGGTCGATTGTTTGTCCAAGACGGTTTTCTGCTATTTTGATTCTGCTGCTACTGCAAGTATCTTTTTTTATTTCCGAGTTTGGAGTCTTGAGTTGTGTTATTGCTCACCTCAGTTTAATGTCAGAAAAAACTTGATGATGGTCAGCTGTGCTTGGGCAGACAGAGAAGTCACGAAGCAGTGTGTATGACAAATAGGACCGTCATGGAGCGGGGGAAGTTAGAGAGAGAGAGAGAGAGAGAGAGAGGTAAAGATTGGCAGCAGGAAGGGAATGATGGAAGGAGATAGAGACGTGGGAGTGTGGTTGGTTGGGGGGGGACACTGCCGCCCAAAATAGCCAGCTCACATGTTTGCTGTGTGTGTGGTGAGCTATGAAACCAGCAGGCCGCTCTCCTGCTGAATGCCTGGCTAATCTAATGTTCACTATACCCCCGAAATGTTGCAGATTTGATTGTCTGCTCAGCTGTTTCTGTGTGTTCTTCTGTGTTGAGTTTGAATGTTTTTACAATCTGAAAGACTTTCCATTTGGTATCCTCTTGTCGGTTGCCCCTGCTCCCTTTACGTTGACTGTCTTCATCATTGTTCTCTGGCCTTCATAATGTGAACTGATGGCACACAGAGTTTCAAGCTGGCAGTAATTGAGCATGGAAAAGGTCAGCCACTAGGCCTGTTTACTCATTTTTTGGCCTAGCATATGTAAGTTTGTGAGTGAGGCCGGTCAAATCAAATTACACACTCTCACACACACACACACACACACATACACACACACACACACAAACACACACACACACACACACACACACACACAGGCAGCAGCCTTGCAGCGCGTGCATTAGACCCAGGGCTCTCGTGTCCGTCTTCCAGTGTTTCATCTAATAA
>OMNV01016191.1:5586-16441 GCA_900303265.1 Brotula barbata | reverse complement strand
AAATATGTTGCCCTTCGTATATGTCCTCATATGTCCTCATATATCATTATATGTCCTCATATGTCCTTATATGTCCTTATTTGGCCTCATTTGGCCTTATATGTCCTCACATGTCCTTATATGTTCTCATATGTCCTTATATGTTCTCATATGTCCTTATTTGTCCTCGTATGTCCTCATATTTCCTTATATGTTCTTATATGTCCTCATTTGTTCTTATATGTTCTCATATGTCCTTATATGTTCTTATATTTTCTCATATGTCCTTATTTGTCCTTATTTGTCCTTATATGTCCTTATATGTCCTCATATGTCCTTATATGTTCTCATATGTCCTTATTTGTCCTTATTTGTTCTTATATGTCCTTATTTGTTCTTATATGTCCTCATTTGTTCTTATATGTTCTCATATGTCCTTATATGTTCTCATATGTCCTTATATGTCCTCATATGTCCTTATATGTTCTCATATGTCCTTATATGTCCTCATATGTCCTTATATGTTCTCATATGTCCCTATATAAATAATAATAAAGCAGAAATGCCAAAAAATCTTACGTGTTGTCGTGCGTGTTTTAGGGTGAGAAGGTGAAGCTGACATGCACAGACAGGATGCCCGCCTACCTGACTACTGTGGCCATGATGTGCTTTATGGTGAGTGTGTTTCCTGTTTCTTTTTACCAATCTGTTTACCTGACAATCATACAAGACATGACACATCTGTACAAATGTCTGAGTTCTGGAGAAGTCAATGTTCAAACTTGTTGCAGCATACATACTGACTACAGTGGAAACAAATGGCCTCAGATTGATGAAGCAGCTGCTGAAACGTCCTCTGACTTCATCAGTTTCAGCTCCATGTTCTCGTTTTCTTTGAATTATTCACAGCATCTCCACCCTGATATTTTAAATTTTCATCCTCTTATTCCAGCTGTCTCCATCAGTGGGATTATTTTGATTATTTAGGGAAAAATTTAATACATCAGAATTTTTTCATTTCTCCCATGTCTTCATTTATTTTGACACAATCCTGCTGTTTTATAAAATTTTATTTAAATTACACATTGTACTCATTGTTATAACACTATAATAACATTATTAGGGGTCTATAATTTAAGGGGGAATTTTTCCAAAAAATTCCAGATGGAATTCCAGATTTTGTTTCAGATGGATGCAATTGAATATTCACCCTTAAAACTGATGCATCCTTCCATCCCTCTTTATGACCGTGTGTCTGTATGAATGCATGCTTGTGGTGTTGTGTTGTGAGAGTCCTTGTCCATTTGTTTGTGTGTAAGACCTAATCAAAAGTCATATGTCCTCTTCTGTCCTGCTGCTTTAGATCAGCGTGACGTTTGCTATAGTCTTTGGGGTCATCCTGTACCGGATCAGCATCAAAGCTGCGCTGCACATGAGTTCGTACCCAGCCGCGCGCTCCAACATCCGAGCCACGGTCAAAACCACGGCAGCCATCATCAACCTCATCGTCATCATTATCTTGGACGAAATTTACGGTGCCGTCGCTCGCTGGCTCACCAAGCTGGGTGAGGCGCTAAATACGATCTCTGCTTTGGTTTATGACCTGGTGATCATTTGTTCTATCAATCTTTATGAAAGCTCTCATATTTTGTGTGGTAAACTCAGAATTCACTCAGAAAGTTTATTTGAGCTCTTTTCAAACTGATTTGTAGTTCTCATACTCGTCTCTGCGTTGGATTTTTCATCAATCGTGTCTGAGCCGAAATTCCTGGCTAAGATGTCTCGGTTCGGTGCTCTCTTTTATGACTTCTGTCTTGGTTTATTGTGATTTAAAGCTCATTTCAATAGTAAATGATGAGACGATGATGATTTATTTTGTTTGTCTCTTAAACGATGAAGAATGACAATATCCATGGACGGCTTCAGCTGATCATGGCTATTTTATAACTAACAAAGCAAAGGGGACCCAGTTTGGATAAACAAACAGAAAAAAATAGGAAAAAAAGAGAGAAAACGACAACATCATGAAGAAGACATGAAGCGACTGATATAGAGAGGCGTGACGATAGGGAGCGATGCTGACCGTTAGTGTCGATGCTGTTGGATGAGACGATGTTTCTGTTACAGAGGTTCCAAAGACAGACAAGAGCTTTGAAGAGCGGCTGATCGTCAAAACATTCATCTTGAAGTTCGTCAATGCCTTCACCCCTATTGTCTATTTGGCTTTCTTCAGGGGCAGGTAACAACAAAACCACTTCCTGCTCTTTTCTTCACACTAATATTCAGATTTCACATCTTTGACTTGATGGTTGTTGTTGGTCCACAGGCTGGTTGGACGTCCAGGAAAATACTTGTATGTTGTTGGATCATACAGAATGGAAGAGGTAACAACACACAGCAAAGAGTTCAAACACTGTCAGAATGACCTCAAATCTCCCAGATTCCACTGTCATAATTCCTGAAGTTTTGAATAACTGAGGTTTGTCAGACGTCCACAAATTTGTTTCAAGTTCTTGGATGCTGGAATGATCGTTCGTTGGACACAAACTGAACCTTTGTGATATGTCTCTTCGTTAGCATCATTCTGTCTCTCCTTCTCTTTGTCTCTCCACCTATCTCTCTCTCTTTCTCTCTGCAGTGTGCACATGCAGGCTGCCTCATGGAGTTGTGTATCCAGTTGTGTATCACCATGTTGGGCAAACAGCTCATCCAGAACAATCTGTTTGAAATCGGCATACCGTGAGTGTAAACCGTGTGCAGCACGCACAAACACACACATACACACACACAAAAACAAAAACAAAAGCAAACGATACCTCAGGGCGCCACATCGAATACTGAGTAATATTGTGCCCTCTTTTTAATTGGTGTGGAAATAAAAAATAAATAAAAATCTGGTCTAAATGAAAATCAGGATTGAATAAATCATATTTTCTACCAACACACACCTTAGATTAGATGGAATTCCTGTCTCAGATTTCCATTTAATATTGTCAGACCAAATTTTAGGTATTTTTGAGTAATCTTACTAACAAACAAACAAACAAACAGATGCGAGTGAAATGAACTAATCACCCACTAATCTGCTACGTGTTTGTTGGTTAATGCAGGAAACTAAAGAAACTGCTGAGGAAGAGAAAGTCGGACATTGACCCGAAGCAAGAGGAGGAACTGAACAAAACCCTGCAGCGGCACGAGAAGGATCACTTCCTGGGTCCCTTTGTTGGCCTCAGCCCCGAGTACATGGAAATGAGTGAGTGATCAGCAAAATCACATCGACAACTAACGTCTCTACACTCCTCTGTCCACGCCACGTTTTCAGTGACTGGTACAGCCCACTAAGTCAAAAGGCAAAACAAAATGTAGACGGTGATAAAGAAACATGAGTCCTGATCCAGCTGCAGTTGTCAGGAGTGGTCCCTGACCCAAGAATCAAGGACTCAGACCACACGTTATCCTGCTTTCATGAATGTCACGTAAGCCGAAATGGCTTCAGTAACCACGAAGAAACTCAGTTAACACGGGTAGATTTCTGCTGGAGTAACCATGGTTACCTGGTTACCACCCCCAGTCAGACTCTGTGGAGGGTTGTGTGGCATGTTCGTGGTGAAGACAGTCACCATCGAGCATATCAAACCGTGCACCACAGAGGGCAGCAAACCTCAGCCAATAACCTGCGGCGAGTTTGAGCCGCACGGTAAATGCCCGTTTTCTGCCACTGATAACGTCCGTCTGTGTTGTGTGTCAGTCACTGTTTGAAGCCATAACCATTCCAGCTTCTTGTTTGGTGCTCCCCTTCCCGTCTGACTCTTCAGTTATCCAGTTTGGCATGGTGACTCTCTTCGTGGCCTCCTTCCCTCTGGCTCCACTCTTTGCTCTTCTCAATAACATCATCGAGATCCGCCTGGATGCCAAGAAGTTTGTCATGGAGTTGCGCAGGCCTATTGCCGCCAAAGCCAAGGACATCGGTAGGTTAAGTAACTAAACTACGGCAGAAGTCAAACTTATCACAGCCGAGTTTGTATTCACTCAGCAGAGAGTAAAAAGAAAAGTTAGGAACTGTGGGAATCCGGAGCAGAATTTTTTCCTTGATTGGAAGCTGGAAGCCGCTGTTGTCCACACGATGAACCTTCTGTCTTTCTGCAGGTATCTGGTACAACCTCCTGAGGGGCCTCAGTAAGGTCGCAGTCATCGTGAATGTAAGTCAACGTTCCAGAGCAGTCAGAATCGCATCACTTTGATCAAAACTCGCTCGTTCTCTGTACGCGTAGCTGCCATCAGACTGTATCACTGAGGAGCCAAGTCAAGGCGATTTTCACACGCTGACTTAGGTGACAGCTGCAGGGCCCAGTCCAGGTTTAGCCTGAAAGGACAGATTGTGCCGTGTTTGTTTATTGTTAATTCTTTAAACACTTATAAATGGGGATTGGTAATTAATTATGTGGGAAAATTTGACTTCCATTCATATAACAACTATTAATATGAATAAAATAAACCATCAATATCTGCTTTCTTCCCTGTCATCTTAATAATGATTTGTGCAAGAGGTAATAAAGTCGAACAAAGCAAGCAGGGAGTGGCGTGTTCTATAAAATACGGCCCAAGGCTGAGATTAAGAAGACTAAAAGCTGTCAGGTTGAAAAGAAGATAGACATTGTAAACGAGCTGTAAAAACAAGTTGCTAGCGTTCCGTCCGTGCGGTCGTTGGTTCCGACGGTGGTTTGACGTTTCCGCGCTCGCCGCTTGTTGACATCTGTTGTGTCCTCGTCACCCTCAGGCCTTCGTCATCGCCTTTACGTCTGATTTCATCCCTCGGCTGGTCTACCAGTACATGTACAGCCCTGACGGCTCCATGCACGGCTTCATCAATCACTCTCTGTCTTACTTCAACGTCAGCGACTTCCAGCCGGGCACGGCCCCGGTGCAGCCCATGCACCTGGGCTACAAGGTGGACCTGTGCAGGTAAGGCTGCGCTTTCCAGCTGGTGAACGCACGGAATGTTGTGCTGTTGCCAAACATATAAAGTGTAACTAAATAAACTGTTGCGATTGTTTAGGCATCACAGTAGCCATTTTGTGACCCAAATAAATTTCTGAGGGTTCTCAGATATGATTTTGATAAACTTTGTAACCTTCTGGTCAAGTCATGGTGACCTTTGGTACTATCATGGATGTGGTTTGGTAACCATTATCCCATCATGCCTCATTTTAGGATTCTGTGTCGCGTAGTTTAAACGCAAAAGTCATTCCCAAGCCACCCTGGGCCAACACGGTCCACGCTAAAGTTCGGTCAAAATGTCACCAAATCTGCAGCATTAAATGAAATGTGTGTGTGTGTGTGTGTGTGTGTGTCTCCAGATATAAAGACTACAGAGAGCCTCCATGGTCCAACACGCCATATGAATTCTCCAAGGAGTTCTGGGCCATTCTGGCAGCCCGCCTGGCCTTCGTCATTGTCTTTCAGGTCCACAGTAACACAGATCTTAATGTGCATGTAGTCCACACACTTTCAACACGGGAACATCATGTTAAAGTATAACATCCTGGGAAAAAAGCCAACCTGAAAGCAAGCCATTCGATTTGGATGTTGATGTTTTGATAGACGTGGTTGCCCTGGATCAGTACTGTTCCTTTCTTGGAGGGGTTTAGGATGCTTTATTTATCATCTGGGTTTAGTCTCAGGGTCCACCCTCCACTAAAACCTCCTGTTTCTATCTATTTCTCTTTCTCTTTCTCTCTTACTCTCTCTCTTTCATAAAGTTTCAAAATATATTCAATAATCTGCCTTTGGAAAGAGTCGCTCATACCTGGACAAAGTGTACACACCGTACACGTACAGTGGAGGCAACACACAGCACATGTGGGACCATTCAAACGACAAACATGATTTATAGTGATTCTGATCCAAGCTTTAATCCTGGAGTGGTCCGTCCATGGCCTAAAGGTTAGAAATCACAAGACAGCGGCAGGACAGGTCATAAATTCAGGAGGCAGTCAGACAATCAGCTCCCATCAAAGAAGCAGTTTGATTCTGGTAAAGAAACAACAAAGAGTGGAGAAGACATATCAGAATCCCAGAAGCCACAGATAAATGCACATCTTCTATCTCAGCCAGCCTCACAGTGGGTGGTTTGTGGGAAGCGTTTTTAGAATTGTGTTGTCTGTGTCTGTGCAGAACGTGGTGATGCTTATGAGCGACTTTGTGGACTGGCTCATCCCAGACATCCCCAAAGACATCAGCCTCCAGATACACAAGGAGAAGATCCTCATGGTGGAGCTCTTCATGAAAGAGGAGCAGGGCAAGCGGCAGGCGGTCCGAGACAACCGCAGCTCGGACAACTGCGCCTCCCCATCTTCAGCCAATCAGAGCCCCGCACAACCCCGCTCACGGCCCGCTGCTGCTTGGAAGCCATAACAAGGAGCCACTACACTACCTATAAAAACACTGTAGATACGAGTTTAAGTACAGTAGTTAGCTGGTTAGCATAAAGAAAAGTAACCATCAGCTTCATGTTGGCTGGAAATATTTGCAGGTATGTTGGAATGGATCATACGGTGTGACACGTTTCGGTGTCCCAAATGTGTACGACGCGCTTACCGGATGCCAGCGAGCACACTGACAGTGAATTCGCGTCACTAACTTAGCTAGCAGCGTTTTCATGTTGTGATGTGCAGAGTGTCAGCCAATCACGGTCACATCTGGGGGCAGACCACCGAAAACCAACAGGACTGCGTAGGGACAGCGAGGACGTCTGCACCCCTCAATGTTTGTCTCTGCAATCCGCTGTCCTCACCGCTTCATGCATTCAAGTTAGCTGGTTAGCATTAGCTATCTCCCTGATTTTGACAGGATATAAATAACAACGCTTGTGAAGGACGTCGACTGGTTCACACCAGCTGGTCTCTTTTATATCGTCCCTGTTGAGCATAGCATTGTTATAGATATCGTTTGTCACTGATGTAATTCGTGGAAGTGTGCTAAAATATGTTTGTACAAACTCTAATGAGGTAACAGGAAATAGATTTGTGTTGGTGCATGGTGCTGATGTGATTCTGAATGAGCTACATCACGATCAGAAAATCACAGACTGATTTTAGGACATAATCAGAAACGGGAAAGTATTACCTAACGAATCGGTTTTTATCTATATAGGTTTTATATATCATATCATATAAATGTATAAATCACCTGACCTTATAAGGAACCCTGCCATCCACAATTTTTTTCAGAAATGCACCCACTCCCACTCTGATTCACATTGTGGGGCCGTAGTGTCTGTCATGGCCATGGAGAAAAATGGACAAAATACCCAAATTGTTTGTGGAATGTATCTAAAAGGAATAAGCCATTTCCTGCATCACCTTCAAAGCAATCAGAGAACACAAAGGCTGAATTCGTTGTAAACGCGTGCATTTCTTTGTACGTTTGTCATTTGTAATCTGATCATCCACCACTTATCCAAGTTTGCACGATAGAGGCCAAGCAAAGCGCCCCAGATGTTCATCTCCTCGGCCACATTCCCTGGACAGATACGATATCTAACCACTGCCTTGTATTCTGGGTTGGCCACGTGGTCGTCGGGAGGTTCCTGGCTCCTTTCAATGTGAAGGGGCAACAGTTCCACTCTGGGTCCAATATCCAGATAAAATAGTGAAAAAAAAAAAGAAATTCTTGGATCCACATATGCATCTATGTAGAAATCTATCCAAAGGGTCATCAAACCAAAAACTACCTCTCCAAAAAAGGTCCGAAAACCAAACAAAAAGCACAAAAAACCCTTGGCGTAGGTCATGATGTCATCATTCAGCAAACTCAAACCCATGCCACACCAATTTACCAGCTGGATTTGGTGATCCTAGTGAAACAGACTGGCCCGTACCTGCCACATTGCCTACTGAACGTGACGGCAGCGTTTTTATGTGCAGCCAGCACAATCCCGTCCAAGTGAGAAGAAACGTCTGTCTTGCGTCTCAAAAAGAGGTTTCTGTCCTCTGTCTGTACAAAGCTCAGATATGCTTTCTTCATTTTTGCACAATTAAATTCAAATCTGGGAATTTATTTATCAATGTACTTTTTTGAATATGCAAGGTAGTCAAGCGATGAGCTGTGACGTTTGGGGCAGCAGGGCTTTCAAAGACCTTCTGTATGGAAAGGTTTGTAGATTAGAGCTTTTACTCCCTTATATTATAGTAAGTATTTTTTCCCTAAGTATTTTGCTCTTAGCGTCATTTTTTTTCGTTTACAAACACAAAACTGAACAGAACTCAGTGGCTTTTGTTCAGATTTTATGTTAGAGGGCTGCAATTTATTCCTGGAAGCACAAGCCTCAATATTGTTCATTCCAATAAATTTGAACTGTTAAAGCTACCACAGGCAGGACACAATATATATATGGTTATATATATAAAAACACATTTTATAAAGCATCAAATGGCCAGCTGCATTTGTGATGATGCAAGGTGCGTTTGTGCTTTGATGGTGTGTCTTGACATTTTAAGCTTAGAAGGTGTGAAATGTAGTTAGACGTTTAAAGCCTGGCTGTGAAAAGTCATTTAATTCTATCGGTCACATGGTCTCACCGGGTTTGTCCATGGAGTCCTTCAATCTGTTTAGCCTATGAAATGTAAAATATTTGTTACACATACAGCAGCTGACATCGTGTCAAAGACATCTGCCTGATCGTTACTTCCAGAGTTGGCAAACTTACATTTCAGTTGTGTGTCTCTAACGATCGACCCCACAGATGTTTTGGCAGAGATACAGCTGTGTCATGACAGTAGAACTTGAATGTGTCCATATAACCAGTCGTGTCTAGCCTAGTGGTATAATGTGTGTATAGCATTTATAGTGTGTGTCATTGTGTCAATGTGATGTCAGATGTCTGAATCTTTGGAAAGACCTGTACTGATGTCCTCACATCTGGCTAACCTTATGGATTCAAAGGGACTCTCCATTATTGTTGGAATTCAAAGAAGTGTCTGTAAACCATCGTCGGTGTCTTATGCAACCCAATGACAGCTGTTCAGTCGTGGACTCACTTCTCCCTGGTCTAAGGCGAATAGAGAGTGGCAGGCGGTGGAAACTCCCCGTCCATCGGCCTGTTCCAGGTTTGCCATTTCTCTCTGGAGCTCTTTGTTTTCACTCTGTCAAACTGATCATTCGACACGTGCAGCATATCGTCAGACGTGTCTCACCGACGTGTCTCACCGACGTGCAGGCTGTTGGTGAAGTTTGTTTGACAACTTAGATATTATATCTGGTTTTGACCAATGTTTAAAATAGCAACATATGGATCCTTCATCAATGAGGTAATGCCACAAAGCAGAGCTGCAGAGCTTTCCTGAAATTTCATCGTCCAAGACGGCATTTTCAAAAGTGCACTATTTAAAGACCGTCTGTCAGCAGGGAGAAGTGAAAGTGTGAGCTGTTATTCTTGGTCCTAATCCTACATTTAACAAAAAGACACACGTTCTCCCAGCTGCTGCATCTTTTGGACGGCGTCTCCAAGCAGCGGTCACCGGTCATTCGTCCGTCGTCTCAGTACTAAATATTGATATTGGTTCATGCTTTTAATATTTTTATTGAATTGCCTTGTATTATAAACCTTTGACATTTTTGCAAAGCCGCAATTATTCAAATAGTCAAAGACTGATTTCAATTTCCTGTTTCTTCAACTATGTACAACTAAGTGAAAAACCATATTTCAGTGAATTTTCCTCCGAACTCCGAACGTCGTCTTCGCCCCCACCAAAGACTGACTGATTGTATTATAAAATGTTTCGTTTCCTGTGATGTGTGTATGCAGTCATGTGGAAACTGCCTTTCTGTTAGGGACGTAAGAGCAGTCTGGAAAGTTTCATCTTATCCATCGTTAGAACGGTTGAAACTCTAATTCCTCATTTCAACCAACAGAGTGCCGGCGCTGCTGCTTGGCCTGAGTGAAACCGATTTAATCTGATAATCTCTCTTCGACCATGGTCATCTTCTGGTGTCTGTCTGTGTTTCCATCGCCAGCCTGGTGTTTTGAACGGGCCATTTTAGTCTACAAAATTCCCATGTAAATTGGCTGCGTTCCATTGAAATGATCCTGTTTCGTAACGTTTGCTTTGTTTTTAAACTATATTGTATCAGGATTACTGAGACTACTGGATACAAAAAAGCACAACTTGAATAAGACCACCGACTGTTCAGCAAACTGAACCGGTCTATTCAATTCAATTCAATTTTATTTATATAGCGCCAAATCACAACCAAAGTTATCTCATGGCACCTGTCTCTGTGCTCCCGTGGCAACGCATCATCTCTTAAAGTGACAGTGTGCCACCTACTGGTATATGTTTGAAGTACTTTGGAGTGTAACTGTTCATGACAGAACTGAGCGACATAACAACAGACAGCTGTCCCAATGTTTTGGCTCAGATCTCGTCCCGTTTCCAGTCCGTGCTGCTACAGCTCCTTCTGCTTTCTATTTGTAAAGTAACGTTGCCACAGATTGTTCAGCATATGTACTCTTTCTTCCCGTTGTGGATAATTTGTGTTGTGCTGTTGCTTTCTAACTTATAGCTGTAACTCTATATTTCTGATTAAATGCAAGAAAATCTCTTTGCGCCACACGGTATTACTTCTCTACTGACGCAACACGAAATGAAACTTAAGGGAGCGTAAAAATTTGATTTGATTTGTTATTTACGTTTGAGTGTTCAACTTTTTTGACACATTTACCAATTTGCAATATTGTTATTCCACAAAACACACGTCAATGGAAACATGGCAGCTGAATCTTTTTGGGGTTTTTTTTTTTTTTTTTTTTTTTTTTTTTTTTCCCTTTTTTTTTTTTTTTTTTTTTAAAAAAAAAAAAAAAAAAAAAAAAGAAACT
>OMNV01016190.1:0-26493 GCA_900303265.1 Brotula barbata | reverse complement strand
CTCTTCAGATGGATGTCTGATTCACGGACCTGTTGATTGAAGTCAAATGTTCTTCTAATTATTCTCCTAATATCTATTATTTAGTCGGGCATTTATCTGTTTGTGTCTCGTGGAGGAGAGCCTCTGAACCACATCAAGTCATAAACAGACTTTTCTCTCGTAAATATTTGACGGGTCTCTCCTGTGCGAGACACCCACCTGGTTTGGAAATATGTGACGCGGTGCAGCTTACTAGTCTCACTTACATAAGAGAACAATGAGCACAGGCCTCGGTTGGTCTATGGTGGTGGATGTGGAATGTACAGTATGGCTTGTTTTGCATGGATGTGTGTGTGTTTACACCCTTCTGTCTGTGCCTGTCTCGTGTTGTGTGACAATACAAAGTATAGCTCAGGGTCTGAGCTTGTCTCTGCCACGAACCGTGTTTCCTGATGGAGGCAGCCTCTCTGCTTTTATCTGATTGGCAGTTGATCAAGTGAAGCAAAGTCTACACTTGGGGGATCTTCAGTTCTTTTTTGTCCTTTTCATGTTGGTGTCCTACTTGGGTTATGTGACTTTTTTTAGATTAAAAACAGTGATCTGTTTTTGTGCACTTGTGACAGTGGATTATGTGGCATGTGTAAGCATGCATCTGTTAATCACAACCCCCAAACCTGTACTTAGTGTGTTTAAATCACATACTACATAACTAAGAGCTGCTCAGAAATGTCTGTGTTTGATACAGAAATCCCAACGCTCAGGTCTGCTCAACATGCTCACGTCATGAACACACGCTTTGATCTGTAACCTCGCAGGTTACATCTTGCTTTTAGGTGACAGGTTTGGGGATGGACTGATGGATGGAGTAACGGGAGAAGGAGGTGTAGTGTGTCGCTGTGTGTTGAACTGCACCCTAACAGCCACAGGCATCAGTGTTGACACAGACCAAATCCCGGTGCGGTGTGTTGTTTAAGCCCAGGGCCTGGGAAAGTTTGTGGAGAGAGCATTGAGGTCCACTGTGGTGGAAAGGGCATTGTCTGGGCGGCTGATTCTGACTGCATCAGACAGAGAGCAGGGGATGATTCCCCCGGAGAACTGGTCGGGGAATGGGGCACATGGGCTCAGCAGTGTGCCCGCCATTGTCCCTGAGTGAGCGAGCCAGCCGATTGGGGGCCTGATAAGAGATCAGGAATGGTCCAATAAATTTGCGCACAGGCATTCATGCATATGTGGGTGATCTCACACTTATAAGCTGGGATACAGACACACACACCTGCAGGCCCGTTCCTCCTCTCTCGGCTCCTTGTGACATCTTGAGCCCAAGCAGACCAACATGAGCTAATAAAGAAACTTGCTGATTGAAGACTGGCACTGTCTGTCAATGTTTTGGTGGCTGGCTAGTGCACTGGCAGTGTGTGAAGCCAGCTACTCCATTTTCCAGCATTCCATTATCTTATAAAAGATAACAAGTACCAGGGTTCTAACAATCCTTGGGAAACCAGGCTGTGTACTGTTCAAAAAAAAGGGTTGGGAACTGGCTTTGGCGGGACATTTTGATAAGTCGAAATACCAGGCGTCTAAATGTTGGCAGTTACTAGTTTAGACCAAAGTGCAAGGCATGATGGGAATGTACGGGTCTGTGCCAAAGCATCATGAGAACAAAGCTGCTGGCGAGGGAGTCGGGCAAAGATAGGGGTCTAATTAAAGACACACGTGTTGTTCTTCAGTATTGTTGTGGTGTGCTCTGCGAGATGATGGGAGCGAGGTGTGGCGTTCCCTTCCCCTCGAACCATCTCGCTCCTTCCTGTTTCGGGTCTAGAGTGAGGAAACAGCAGAGGAAAAGGGGAATTCCGTGGAATGATGGAGTCAAAATAAGTGGCGTTCAGCCATAAATACCCAGCTTGCAGGATGTTTTTGAGAACATGAAAGCAAATTTTTTACTTAGCTATAGCTATTCTGAGTTTTTCGTATCAGCAATCCGCCCAGCGTGCCCTATGTGAAGGCATTCCTTGAATGTTTACACCCACAGGCTTATTTGTTGGAAAGCATCCATACAATTGTGCAACTCTGACAGGAAGCAAATGATTTGATGTCTATTTTTGACTGTTGCCTGTTGACTGAACATCCTCTGTTTTGTGCACCAGGTGGGGACAGGAGAGGAATTTTGATGGGTCACCAAGAAAATATTGGGTAAGTTCTGTTTTTGATTGAAGTTCATAAATATGAACATATTCTTAAAGGAGTCATTTTTTCCTCACCTTTCTATGTCTAAGTCAGTCATCCTTGTAAAGGGAAAAATGATAAAAACCTTTGTCAAAATGTCACAAAGGCCCCACTCTAAAACGTTTTTGGAAAATCTGTGGATGCTTGGGACCGTCTGACAGTATGAAAATGAACCACAGCTCTACTAGATGGCATAAATTGTCTGAAAATACTCTCACCTTAATGCAGTGTACACTACGCTCACAGTAATATGGTGCATTACTGAGTGTAATGTTCAGACGATCCCTTGCACAGTTAGGCAATCGAGCGGCGCTGTGGCTCATATTCATGCTGTCAACGCCCACCCAAAACCACACTGACAATGACAGACTGATGGGCTGGAAACACTGCACAAACGGGGTTTGTGTGGATTTTATTGTCAACAATTTTCACAACAATCTATTTAAAGACTAAAGACAGTTTATTAATACAATGCGAAAAATGTCTCCTTTAAGTCCAAATCTTCCCTGAATGTGCTTCACAATTTGACCATATGATAAATTTTCCTTTCAGATTGCAGCCAACTCCTGGGGCAAGAACTGGGGAGAGAACGGCTACTTCCGTATTGCTCGCGGGGACAACGAGTGCGAGATTGAAACGTTCGTGATTGGCGTGTGGGGCAGGATCACTATGGAGGACATGCACAGCCATCATCAGCAACATCATCGCCACCGTAAATAGACACAGTGCAGACGTTAAGGCCCCGACGAGACCTTTGTTCTCATCCAGTCTGTAGTTGGCTGATAACCCAGAGGAGAACCACCACCAACAGCCCCAGAACTTTAACATACAGTATCTGCTTATTCACCTCAGCTGGCTGGGACGGCCACAAAATCAATCCCAGAGTCCCTATATGCCCCTGAAATTTTAACATGTACTCTTCTTTGCGGAACAACCATGCCAACTTTCCCTATAAGTAATAAAAGAAAAAAAAAGCTCTTTTATATTTGCTTGCCTGGCATCAAGATGTCACACTGGGCACCTCAGGTACCTACACTCCAAAGACCAAACTACTTCCCAGAATCCTCTGTATGAAATCCAGTGTTAGAGAAAGAAAGAGAGAAAGAAAGAGAAGCTTAATCTTATTTTACCTTTTCATTCCTCTTTTGCGTTTGTATGTCAAACTGAATCCAAGTCATTCTTGATTCTCCATCTTTAATCCCGAGAGCCAAAATCCAGAGGGAGATTTTGGAAAAGAGGAAATCGAAGAGGAAGTTTATTTAGTCACACGATAACACACTTTGGTTGACCTTTCTGACACCTTCCCATCGTTGGGTAACCGCCCTCAGTCTTAGAGAGGATACCATAGGCAGTAGATTTGCTCACACATTCCGGAAACGTAGAATCTGACACTGGAAACGGTTGAGAGTTTAAGATTTTAGCAGAACTGGAGGGTTACTTACAGCATCACTGCCCACCATGAATCAGTTTCATAAAGAGCCATCAAAGCAAATGCAGTCGTGGTCGATAGTGAAAAGTCGTGAACGATGATGAACCCAATCATATTTTCCATCTTGTCATTCCTCACCCTGCATTTAATTTAAAAGACAAGAAATGGTTCATCAAGCGTTGGTAAACGATTGTAATGCCTTTAAGGAACTGTTGTATTGACCACTGCAAAGAGAGTGTTTGTGTATAGTAGTCTTAAGTTACTCTGTGTATGCTGTTACAGTTAGAGCGAAAGGCATTTTTGTTGTTGTTGTTGTTGTCGTTGCAGTCAGATTTCCATCTGAATTTTATTATTTGTTGGTTTTGTGCTTGTAGTTCTGCAAAGTAGTAACAGTTTGACTGCATTGAAGAGAGGGATGATGGTTTCTGCCATTGAAGTCAGTACATCAGTGTTTAGTTTGAGCATTTCATATGTAAAAAATCACTTAAAACGTCACGTCACACAGCTTACCGGCGTGTTTTAAGGCTTGTTTTGGTGCTACATTGCAAATTAGGGATTTTACTCCTATTTTTGCGCACTGCCTCACTTGAAAATAAAAACGTGGTTTATTATTATCACATCCTTACATGTTTCAGCTGTAACTCGAAAAAGGTTTTTCCATTTCTATAGCCTCATGTCCCATGATCCTTAAGGTCATCCTACGATCTCCATCAGGCATGTGTGGGCTGAGGGACATAAAAGCATAGATCAACCCCCAGATGGACAAACAATGAAAGAGAGAAAGAGAGAGAGGGAGCGAGAGAGGGAGTGGAATTTAACCAAAGCTGCAATCATCTCTGTTAATGTGTGATTCATGTCCAATCTGGTGCATTGTTAGCTTGGACCAAGGCGCTGTGAATGAAACTGAATATGTTGATAAACATGATATAGATATATATAAAATAGATATAGGCAAAATTCAGTGACACTTTTTAACCTAACAATGGCAGCACAAATCCACTCAGAAGTTGTGTATTTTCTGTAAAGTGAACCACTCCATATCCACTGTAGACATTATTTATGACGAGATGTTTAAATTATATACTTTTGTTCTCCTTTGTTTTCCCGTGCAATGTCTTATTATCTTTCTGTCTCTGTATTGTGTACGCCCATTGCGCAACCTCACTAGTGTTCACTTGTGCAGCACAATAAAGCCTCTTCAAAAACATTGACATTCTGAGTTTTCATCTTCTGTCTATCCTGTAGAAGTGTTCTGGGGATCAGTGTTTCAGAATGTGATGGATCAGGTTTGGGATGTTCAGGGAGCAGCTGTGGCTCAGACGGGGAGGAATGAGGATGGTTTGTACAAGGCTGTGCTATGTCAGCTTTTTCTTCCATCGTTGAGAGCAATAAGTCTGACCATCAGTCAATGGAAGACCGGCCCAGTGAGCAGGCATAGTTTTGATTAATATATAGTAACAAAGAACTGAAGTGTGAGAATGTCTATAAATTTCTTACAACGTCAGTGTTCTGTTCCATTTGTGTGTGAGGACTAGAAACTTAAACATCTGGCCACAAAGGCACACTGCACGCTGACAGATTCCATTCACAGTCTAACAGTCCGGCTGCTGTAAAACCAGAAATCTCACCAACTCTATGATGACAAACAGGAAAAATTAGGTGCCATATGTTGTTGTCATTTTTCTCAGTGAAAAACAAACGAAAAAGAAAGACAAAAGTGAGCGAAGCCATTGAGATTGTGTGAAATCGCCAGTAGGGGAACAATTCCTGTCGTGTTGCATCTGAATTACAGGACTTTCTGGTTGGACTGGATTGTAAATACTAACATGTTTAATACCTATGATTTGAAATGGGCGTAGTTCAGGGCACACCTGAGGAAGTCAAACAGCAGACCTTACACCACAGGAGAATCTAAGAAGAATAAAAATCAGAACTTTTATAACAGTAACTCAAAAGGAAGAAGTGGGCCGGGAATCACCTCAATTATCTTAAGTGTCTAGTTGAAGCCGGTGGCTGCCAGAGTGTTCCCCGAGAAAGGATTGGTTTAATTATCCAAAAAAAGATTTTGACGGTGTAAGCAGAAAATTTTGGTTTGCAGTAAATCTCTTAATGACACTGAAGAGAAGGTGATGTCTGGAGCAGAGATAAGAAAGAAGACAATTTAAAATGAACGGGCACAGTCAAAAT
This sequence comes from Brotula barbata, assembly GCA_900303265.1. NCBI lineage: Eukaryota > Metazoa > Chordata > Actinopteri > Ophidiiformes > Ophidiidae > Brotula > Brotula barbata. The sequence goes on along the minus strand of OMNV01016190.1, from coordinate 20,675 downwards.
CTAGGGTCTAGGTCTAATACAGTATGTGCAGCACATAAAGAAATACAATTTGAATGTAAGTCCATACAAAAAGTGCAAGTGTGTGTGTGTGTGTGTCCAGCACGTCTGCCACACACACCTGCGTGAACATCTGCCTTACAGAGGGACGGTGTTACGTTTTTGAAGCGACAGTAATTGCAGGTCTGGAAAATTAGCCATACTGAGAATGATCACGTATATCAACAAGCTGTGAGGGTGAAAGCCACCAGGTGTTCTGACTGACACGGGGTCCATCACACACGGCCGACCTGTTGTTTCCAGCAGAGGCTGACCTTAACCTTGCATTCCTGCTCGAAGATTTAGGATCAGAAATGGGTCACCTATAAAGCCATTATCGGTTTTGTGAGTACGTACGCTGCCTCGCGTGAGTTACACTGTAACTCTAAGAATGCCTTTGTTGCAATTGTGATTTGGATTGATGATGTATGACCTGTGCTCTAGTTTTTATTTTTTAAAACTTATTTTATGTTGACTCATAGTAAATTCATTACGTCTGAGTTTATGTAGAGAAAAAAAGCATCCATACTTACATCGTTGATCGAATGCCTTTAAGGTTCCCATTGTAGTGCTTCAGTTAGCTACATTTTAAAACTTTCTCCTGTTTCCTTGAGGAGGTTATTAATTGAAAAGTAAAGTTTTACCAGATTCTTCCACCCGTGTGTAAGATCCGGCTCAATTAAAACTTAACTTTGAGTTATGAAAGAATCTGGGGAAAAGTGCACAATATCACAGCGCTTATCTCTTCACAGCAGCTATGGGGACAAAGTTTGGAAACTTGGATCAAGGGTTCTGTCCAGTGACATGTGTTTACATTTCTCTCATTGTTTCTGCGTCACAAGTAGTCAAAGCACTCATTACCTCAGCAGCTACGGCCCTTTTCCCCCCCAGCTGATGTGGAAGGATAGAAATGATTAAAGACCGGGGCAGAAGAACAATCGAGAAGACCCCACCCAGCTTTCCCCCGGCCCAGGAGCTCAGTCTTCTTCTCAGTCTTTTGTGTGAAAGTTTTTCCTCATTACAGAGCGCAAACAACCTCTCACAACTTTTCCATATGCTTTCACTGTTACAGCATTCTCAGGGGGGCTGTAACAACCATGCTTTGTGTGACTTTCTTGAAGCAAAGCCCTTCCCCATAAACGAAGACCTAATAAAGACCATATAGTTTCACTATTACACTGAGGGGGTCCGCGCATGGCTGAGGCACCGAAGCCAAATCAAATAACCATGGGGGAATTCTGTGACAAACGTGTGGAGTGTGTAGGTTCACCTTTGATGTTTTTGCTCTCTGATGTGCAGAACAGTATTTCCACCTGACATGCCTTCCCACAATACATTTCTCATAATGTTTCAAAGCCTCTCCTGAGGGAAAGTCTTTCAACTGTCTGGGATGCTAAAATTGAAAATAGTGAAGAATGTAACCATAGGAAGATCAACTACAGTACTTATTAATGGCATTTAAATTTTAACAGGCCTTTAATCCATATGCAGTATAATGTAAAGCTTACATGATTAAATTGAGCAGTTATATAGAGTATGTGCAGTACATTAGTGCTGCCATCTTCTGGTGGATTGACTGTACAACAGCAAAAATGACTAACGTTTGAGAACCAACTTTATTGGATGAGTCAAATGAACAATGGTTTATGACATTTCCTGTGCCATATTGCAATCCATATCATCTATATTTCAATATAATAAACAAACTTCATGGCATTGCAATTGCAGGACACATTACTTCTTTGTGCAATCATCATTATTGTGATAATAATAATAACAACAAATAAGGTTTAATCCAGACTCTCATAGACCTTCAGGAGCAGTATTAGACGTCATCTCATGGACCGATCAGTCATGACCGCTGTGATTAATCTGTTTAAACTCAAAGTCAAAGTCTTTCTTCAGATCAGCCTTATGTCTCTTAGCGTGGGCCACCTCCTCTTCTGCATTCACACATTCTGTAGGCACATAGGTAAAAAATACCTGGAAAAGAGAGAGCACATTAGATAGTGATGCAACAAAAACAACATAGGTACGTTAGTGTAGCGTTGTAGTGACACCGCTGATTGAAGTCATTTTTCAGCATCCTCTGATGAGTTTTAATTCCAATATCATTTGCGTGTGGGTGTAGTATAGATGAACCTCTGGACTTTTTCTTTCCTCACCTGCAAAGAAGGTCATGAGCATCGCCACCCAGCCGAGTATGTAGGACCAGGAGAAGCGCCAGTCGCCATAGCGTCTCCCAAGGAAGCTGACTGTCACTCCAGTATAGATGGCCATACCCAGCAGAACAAAGAAGGCTGAGGAGGACATGTCAGTTTACATATCAGATGGATGGGTCAGGTGTAGTGTGTGCTGCACATGAAGAGAGTGTATGAGGGAAAAGGACTCACTCGAGACAAAAAACATGATTCCTGCAGCAAAGGAGCGGTTGAACCTCTCAAAGGAGGAGAAGTGTGAGAAGGACATGAGGCCAGCGATGATGCCTGCAAAGCATGACATCCCTGACAGAATCATGAAGGCCCTGGTGGCATTCCAGTAAGCTGCAAGGGCACATAAAAAACATTGACCCTGTAAATGAGTTGAGTTGAGCTGAACAGTTCAGGCTTATTTAAACATTGAATACATTTTAAGTGCCTTTTCACATGAGTAACCCATTAATAATTCAGTATACTACGTGGGAAAGTCATCAAAAATTCAATTTCTACATCATTTTTGGAACTCCCTCAGCCAGACTGCCATCTTTGTTTATGATGACAAAGAATGTGCTGATCCTTTCAGTTTTTGCTTTAGAAACACTTGTGATTTTCACTCAGCATAATTTATTCAACACAAGCCAACTGCTTCAACAATATGTTTTATATCCTGTGATATAATGTACATAAACAAAGTGACTCCCAATGAATTATGAGACCAGGCTGAGGAAGCCTGAATGATGTACCCAAATGATGACACCCTGAGTGTCTTACCTATGCTGTCCGTCTGCATGAAGCACTTGTTGGACATGCAGTATCTCCAGAGACCCTGGTGGGCATAGTTGCCAGAGAGACGATACTGCATCCAGTAGTCAGTCGCAGTGGAAACCACCAACAGAATATTGCCCACGATAGCACAGAATAGGCCCCCTCCCATGAAACTATACATCTTGAACTGAGATGATACAGATAGAGATGACCAACACTGAGAACCTGTCGTGCGACAAGATGTGGAAAAACTCATATTTTGTGTATACATGTATACCATAGACATGTAAACAACCACAAGGTTTGTCAATTTGTCACAAGCAACGGCTCCAAAAAGGGGTCAACATGAACACAATTTACTTAACAATTGTTCTGATGGTAATAGTACTTATTCCTTTAAATCAATCAAAAACTATTGCTGATGATATAACTTTGTATACAAATTTGAATGCAATATTTGCTGCTGCCTTAGTGGCTTTAATATATTAAAATGAAGAAGTGCTTATATGAAACCTTTCCTACCCCTTAATGTAAAGTAATTATTTAACGGGTGTAATGTAAACCCAAACTTAAAGCTGAAACTGTTGCCTTTTCCTCCCCAAACCCTTCAAGTTACACTTGTGCTCATTCTGTAGTAATTAGATGGTATAGATTGTACAACTAAGATAATCTTGCTGTGTTTCTGCCAGTCCACTTAGAGCAAGCATAAATGTCAGCATAGGCCACAAACACAAAAAAACACTCCTTACCTTGTTTCTGTTTGCTTCTATATACCCTCTCAACTGCCCACTTTCTGAGGGAAAGATAGAAGTGGAGCAAAAGATGGAGAAGGAAAGAGAGGTGTCGCTACTTTGGAGGGAAAGACAGAGTCCCGGTGAATTCTACGACCCAAAAGTCGCCCCCTCGTTTTTCTGTTGATGAAAGCAAAATCCTTTGCAACAATCAGTACCCCTGTGTGCGGTGCACTTGAATAAGACACAACAGTGGCCACAGTACATGTGACCCTGTATGTTTGAGCGCATGCACGTGCCTGAGTGTGTGTGTGTGTGTGTGGAGAGGTTCATGGGGCCTTACAGAAGAGGTGGTGCTTCGTGTTTCTTTATTTGGTTTTGTTTGTTTGTAAATGGTGCGCTCTAGAACTGGGGATATGCATAGGTATGCAGGCCATCGCACGTCAATGCAACATGCTGAAACACACACTTTTCTTTCAGTGCTCTCACACTGCCACACAACGACATGGATGGACACATACAGTATAGAGGGAGGAATCTGTGCATCCACCATCACTCTGTTCTATAGAACGGGCTGAATTTCAGAATCATACAGGGTGATTGTGTATGCGGATGGAGGATAGCATGTTAACACCTGATGTAACACAAACGCCAATAGATATCTTTCTCTATCTGTCATACGCACACCATGAGCCACTACACAAGTGACAGACAACTATTCTTCTTTTATCTTTTTACAGAGTGATGCAGAAAAAGACTTACAGGACACAGTTATCTTAGGTGGTCCAGGCTAAACCAAATACTGATCACATTATACGCTGCGTAGCCACTGAGGTGATGCAAGATTTGGCTTAGTTAGGGCAAAATGGAGAGTTGCTGTTAATTGCAGAAGATATTAAAAGGTAATGAAGTATTAATTATCATTATTATCAATTACCAAGGAGTCCTTTTTTGTTCATGTGTAATTATTAATTCCTACATAATCGGTGCTGGACTGCAATCATAACAATATCATAATAGTAATTGATTTACAATTGTATCATTATGAATGATAAGAAGAAGAATTTAAAATAAAGCTTTGAGAGGAAGGGTCTACTGGTCTATACCTCAGATTTTAGCGATAAAGATACAAATATTTCTGGATGCATTTCTGAAGAAATCAGCAAGCGAAGATACCAAACACGTCTGTTATTCAGAGAATTCTAAAGCAGATAAAAAAATAGTGTGGCTTACAGAATTGAGTATCGTTGTAATAGATTTTAGGGTTTTTAATCACAACCTCTCCAGAATTGAGGAGATTTGTCTGGCCTTTGAAATTGCTCGTCATCCACCCATTTTTCTGGAATCCATTAAATTATCATTAACCGTATAGCCGTGTTTAAGGTGTTTTAAAGACTGATTTGATTTTAATAGATTTAATATTGAGTGTAGATATTAGTTATGGAGGAATGTTTGAATACCATACGATGGGCCTGTGAGGGTTAAATGAGACATGACGAAGACTCGAGGTTCCTTCTGGAAAAAGATTTGACCTTTTGTGGCCCGGAAGCTGACGCCAGTCCCGAGCTGTTCCATCGGCGGAGTAAAGATGGCTGACAACGGCGCCGCAGATCCGCAGAATAACAACAATAATACACCTGAAGCCTTGGAGGGAACAATTATTAAGGTCACAGTGAAAACTCCGAAAGATAAAGAAGAGATCGCCATCTTAGAAGATGCTTCTGTCACGCAGGTTGGTAGATTTTCGGAAGAAGGGGGCTCCTGGTGCGGTTCAGCGCTGAGCTCTCACGTCATGCCCCTGCCCACAACTTCAGCTAGGAAGCTAGTTAGCTGTGTTATCATTTGTCGTTACTCTTGCCGGCAAACTGGAATTGTTACACATTCAACAGTTTGTTCACAAATAAAATGCTACTTGTGTATGCAGCAAATGTTCCCCTGCATTAATATTTCTTTAAGAACAGAAAAAGTTGTGTCTGATTTGATCCGTGAATGGCTAGCCGGTTAGCTTGCTAACAGCTAGCTGGTTAGCTAAGTGAGCCAGTGAGCTGAGCCAGCGTTAGCCATGTAGCCAAACAAGTGTCAGCTGACGGGTTCCGCTCTCACTGTGTAATGAGAAATGATTGCTTAATAGCATTTTAATTGTTCTGGCCTTGCGTTTATGTGGCCAAACGCTTTCATTTCTCGCTTTGTAAACAAAAAGGGGCCTTTAAATACCACAGCTTGTTTCCAGTCTCTAGAACATTCTCTCAGTGCTAACACTGAGTCATACAGAATTGTAGAGAGTACTGAACTCTCAGTGGTCAAGCACATTCTACTAAACACAAGATGTATTGTTGGTCTAGTAAGATGCGTATTAAAACACAGCCATGAGTACATTAACATGTATCAAATACAATAAGCATTCATCTGGCTAAAGAAGTTGACAAAGTTTTTTTAAAATTTCTATTTCACTTCAAAGCGACTTCCACTTTTTCAGTTCACCTGTGACTGTCAAAACAGTAGATGCTCCCACATAATTGTTTTTGAAATACCAATTTCAAAAGGCCCACTAAATCTACCTAAAGCCCTTACAATAACCCCGGACTGTTTTCTTTAAACTCTACTAAATTTTCAATTAATTTTCCAGTGTTGATGATGATAAGATGCATGTGTTTTTGATGAATGTAGCTGTAATGAGCAGCGTGTGTAAATTACAGATGCGCCCTTTATTAATTCACTATTCTTGTTCTATTGAAGTTGTTTTGTTAAAAATGTATTGCAGCCAAGCCAGCACTATTTGTGTTTATTTCACTTATTTATGGTTATAATGAAATAAGAGTGATTTGATGGAGTGTTTTGACCAGTCAAGAGGACTTTCTCACAAGTTGGACTGCAGTAGAGTGCAAAGAGCTTAGTGCTACTGAGGTGAAACCGTTTCATACTTTTTATACCAACCCTTTCCCCATGCCTTCCTGTTTTTCCCATAAAGTTTAAGGAGGAGATTTCGCGGCGGTTCAAAGCAAAACAGGACCAGTTGGTACTGATTTTTGCTGGGAAGATCTTGAAGGATGGTGACAGCCTCAGCCAGCACGGCATAAAGGACGGCCTGACAGTTCATCTAGTCATAAAGACAGCTCAAAAGTAAGGCTGCATAAATATATAAGCACCATAGTTTAACAGAACAGCATGTAGCGTGCCTGTCAGAAGGATCTGCTAAACAAGACAATCTTGGTGTGGAATTTCACCTGAATTGTCAGATTAATTTGATTTACAAATTATCCTATAACAAAAATCATTCCTGTAGGGCAGGAGATGGCAGTAGCACCTCATCCTCTAGTTCATCCTCCACTCAAGCAGCCAGTACCTCCAGCCCCAGTCCAGGCACCAACCCCTCCTCCACACCAGGCTCTACTGGATCTGCCCAACCTCCCACACAGACACCCAATATACTGAGTGAGTCCAGTCCACATGTGACACATAAAGGCCTTTATTGATTGAGAACCACAATAATAATTTTTCTAACAATCACCTGTTATCTTTCTGTGTGCTTCCAGGTGGCTTTAGTGACCTGGCTGGCCTGGCGGGCCTTGGGATGGGATCTGCTAACTTCATGGAATTGCAGCAGCAGATGCAGAGGCAGCTGATGTCCAACCCGGAGATGCTTTCTCAGATCATGGAGAACCCGCTTGTGCAGAACATGATGTCTAACCCAGACCTGATGAGGCAGATGATTATGTCCAACCCTCAGATGCAGCAGTTGATGGAGCGCAACCCTGAGATCTCCCACATGTTAAACAACCCTGAACTTATGAGACAGGTGAGAAAATGGGAAAGTGACGCAGGTATTAAGCCACATGGGCGTAGTGATATTACACAGCCAATTGACCCCTTCCCCTCTTTCTTTCTTCCAGACCATGGAGCTAGCCCGTAACCCAGCCATGATGCAGGAAATGATGCGGAACCAGGACCGGGCTCTGAGCAACTTGGAGAGCATCCCTGGGGGTTATAATGCTTTACGGAGGATGTACACAGACATTCAGGAACCCATGTTCAGTGCTGCCAGGGAACAGGTAGCTGGAAGGAGCTAACTACAACTGTGTGTGCGTGTGTGTGTGCGTGCCCGTGTGAGCAAGCTGTATTAAACCTGGTTTTGATTTGCTTTCATGCATTTGATAACTTTTATTATGGCTGTGATTCTCTGCATTACATTTCTTTTGACATATACAAATACCTGACCTTATGTTGTTTGCCAGTTTGATTGTTGACACAGTGATAACTGAGAAAAAATTCTAGTGGATCTGTGTCAAACTTGGCAGGTTGTGTTTGTTTTAGTCTGGAACTCTGCCATCATTTTCTTTTCAGATTGGTAAATGAAAAGCAAAGAACTGAAAAGTAAATGCTACATGTATTTTTAAACACTGCCATCATCATTTATGTTTGTGGGATTTTCCAGTCTTGGTAGCAGCTCATGAATATTTATGAAAATTCTCATAGTGGGTTTTGCCACTGGCCCCCTTGGTTAATGTTATCTGAAAATGTTGTACATTTTGTAATGTTGATTTTGTCTGATTTATATCTTTGGCTATGGAGTAATTGTTTTATTTTTTTCAATTCTGATGTTATCTCATTTACATTCATGAAGGAAATTTCCATATTGGGTTTCCCCACTGGCATAATCTGTTTGTTTTTTAAATCAGTCGACAGTATGTGTGAGTTTAAAGAGAGATTGTGAGGAACATCGAAGCAGTGGCAGGGTGTTGAAATAAGGTGGATTTCTAGTTTAAAGATTGTCATGCATCTGAATACCAGAGCTTTGATTGTGACGTTTGACTCCACATTATTTTAAAACATTGCAAGGAAAGAATGTACGTCAGTACAGTTGCATTAAGACAGTGGCAGTGGAAGTTAAAATGAGGCTTGTCTGTCAGATGAATTGTCCAGTAGTGAAGAAAACATTAAGTGTGGGTTTAAAATAAAAATGTCATGATGCTCCTAGAGAAGGTATGAGGAGGAGATATGAACTCATTAGGCTAGCACTGTTGTGATACTACTTTGTATTGTTTTGATTCCATTGGCACATTTTCCTATAGCTATATTTAGTCGTCAGATATAGTATTTAACTCTCACTGTGATTAGATTTTTTGAAAATGCATGTAATCTCTTTCCCTGCAGTTTGGTAGCAACCCGTTCTCAGCGCTTGGAGGCAACTCAGAGTCTGGTGTCCAGCCATCACGGACAGAGAATCGGGAGCCCCTGCCCAACCCGTGGGGGCCACCAAGTTCCACTAACCCCTCTGAGAGTAGTGGGGGTACCACAGAAAGCACTGGAACAACTGGGGGCACCAACCCCAGTGTGTCCAACCCACTGGGCATTAATGCTGCCACTCTGGGCAATGGTAAGGAAAAAAGGTTATGATTGTATTGTTTTATAATTTTATGTATACTTTTAATTGTTTATTTTGTGTACACATGAATATGCATGAATGGCTGTCTTTTCTATGCGATTCAGGCATGTTCAACAGCCCAGGCATGCAGAGTCTGTTGCAGCAGATCTCAGAAAACCCTCAGCTGATGCAGAACATGCTGTCTGCTCCCTACATGCGCAGCATGATGCAGTCACTGGCACAAAACCCAGAGCTAGCCTCCCAGGTATGGGATAGAAAGACACACATCATAAAGATAAGATCATATTACAACAGACAATTACATAAAGAATTTGCCCTAGATGTTTTTGTTGTTCTGATTTGGTTTCCCCATATGGAATACATTGATTATATTGGAGCCATAATTTTGTACTGAATTGTAAATAGTGGGATCCAGCTCAGCCTGTTGTGCATTATCCCAATAAGCTGAGTTATTTAGAGACAAAACAGAGAGGACTACCCTTTAATCCTTCAGCATTTGCAGCAAATTGTAAGAAAGAATAAACAACATTGTTCTAGGTTCTTTGCATGAAATCATGAAAATGGAATAACCTCCCATTGGAGGGCTACATATAGAAACCGTCACAAAAGTTCATTCAAGACGAGAAATGTTTGTGTCATTGGAAATTTTACTTGAATTTTACTTAACTTGGGTGCTATTTCAGCAAACATAATGTAAGTATCAGCCTCTGTAAGTAAGCAGTGTAGCCATGGTGTAATGAGACATTCCTACCTGACGCGCTTTGTCTTTGTTCCAGGTTTTGATGAATAATCCATTGTTTGCTGGAAACCCACAGCTGCAGGAACAATTCAGAGCTCAACTGCCAGTCTTTCTGCAACAGGTACCATACATCCTTTCTATCCAGCAATTGCATGAACATTACCCAGAGGGGCAATATAACAGTGTTAGTCGATTTCTTTGAGGCCACTTGTCACTGAGGATGCTTTCCACAATTGACTGCTGGAGGGCTTTTACATAAATCATTATCTAATCTTAACAGAATGTAGTGTGAAGATAAATTTAGCTCTCCATGGTTGTTGCTGCTTACTTTCACAAGGAAAATAGTACAATCCGTTGAAAGAATATGGGAGGATACTCACTCTGTTTGCATTTTGCGTCACTGCATGTGATCCTGACAGGTCCTTGATTCTCATGACCTGAAAATCAATCTGGTCCACCATGATTAATGACATTCCAGTTCAATAAAGTCTTTTTGAAGAAGACTTCAAGGAGGATACAGACGTGAGGAAACGCGAGGCCATCCTGTCACCTATGTGGAAGTCTATAATCAGACAGACATTCCCCTTCACTAGACTTCTGTTACAGATTGGATATGCCTACTACAATTAATATGTTGGTCGACTGCTGAGAACAACTTGAGCGTGATCACATGTGAACAGACAAAAAGTAGCACCAAATCAAGTGTGGAATTGGTTCCATTGTGCAGGACTGCATGAGAGAGGAAACTTAAAGTAATTTTGATGCTGCTCTGGTGTCTTTTAGGGATCTTTCCCCGCATCTTGTATCTAAAGTGGGGCAGACTCAAATGCAAGTAAAAGACAACAGTGAGGGAAATTTCATAATAAGTGAGGAAATTGAAAAATGCCCCAGGGCACGGAGACTCTAAAATGTATATTGCCAGGTCATAAATGTGGCCTCTACTTTTATTAGTTAGACTTAAAGCGTTGTGATTGATATACTGTATATGTTTTTATTGTATGTTATGTTTTATTGTCTGGTTGCAGATGCAGAACCCAGAGGCTCTCTCAGTAATGACCAACCCAAGGGCCATGCAAGCTCTGATGCAGATCCAACAGGGCCTACAGACGCTGCAGACAGAGGCACCAGGCCTCATGCCCAGGTAAACACACAGACATTTACAAAGAAGTTGAGTTTCTATAGATGCTGCCCTGTTTTATTAACCCTTTTATTTCTTCTAATCCAGTCTAATGCCAGGTGGAATTCCGGGTATACCCACGGCAGGGGGCATGACCACAGAAAACCCTGCCACCCCACCCAGTACAGGAACGAACACTGCCCAGCAACAGCTGATGCAGCAGATGCTCCAGATGTTTTCTGGAGGAGGGGGTGCAGGGGGAAGTGCAACGGTAAACACACAGCTACACACATAGACCATCTTTCTCTCTTTAACTTGAGATTCTCTCACCAATTGAGATCTCCCTTTTCCTGTGTTGATATTTCATGTCTATGTAATTTATTCTTCCCACATACAATTTCTGTTGCACATCTTGCCATTTGAATTGCCTCTCACTGGGTTTCATCCTATTTCCTTGCATGTTGAGGTTTTTTTGGAAGTTCTTCCTTGTCTTCATAGAGGGCTTTGGCTGGTACGGGAACCAGCCAAAGTTGTTGTGTGGTCTGTAAACCCCTTTGTGAATATTTGGCACAACAAATAAACTTGACTGGACTTAAACTTGACCAGAATTATTTTCAGTGCTTTTGCTGGCTGAGATTACTAAAGTTCCATTTTGATTCTCTCTGTAGACTCAAACTCCAGAGGTCCAGTTCCAGTCCCAGCTTGACCAGCTGAACGCCATGGGTTTCATTAACCGCGAGGCCAACCTGCAGGCACTCATCGCCACCGGAGGAGACATCAATGCCGCTATCGAGAGACTGCTGGGCTCACAGCCCTCATAAAGACATACACACTCACATGTGCATACATACATACACACACACATACTCATAAACACCCAGCATCCACAGAGAAACCAAGAGAAATTTAAGTGTATTGTCCCAAACCTTACAGAAGAAACTTGGACAGGATGTGTCAGCTCCTCATTCTACGTCTATTCTGTGCTCATTGCCCTCTCTCCTTATTTTCTCCTTTTGACGTCATCCACCCAGATCTCTGTCCCAGACTGCTGCTGCAGAGCCGGACTAAACCACTCCTCAACCTGAGGGGTGCTCTGGTGCAGAGATAAGGGGTGAAATCTTCTTCTAAAAAGGAATTCCCCCTGATATCTTCATTTATCCATTTCTTCATGTTAAACTGGAGTTGTGGCAGGTTAAACCCATGTGATGCAACCCAGTTGTTGGCTCTAATCATAGCTGTGTTCCATCCAGCAAGTTGATGTATAAAGACCTAATCCAGAATAAGAAAAGGATGATATCTTGTCCATACAGACAACGGGTCTCATCGCTTTCTTCCTCCCCCTTCTACATAAATATGTTTTCCCCCCAGCAACACTTGACTATTTATCGCAGACCCACATCTCTTAAGTTGTAACCTGTCATTCCAAATAATTGCCCATACAATCATCACAGTGTCTTTTTCCCTTTGAGGCACTACAGATTCTGTCCTCCCGGCTCCTACAAGAACTTTGTCACCAAATGACATGACCACTTGCCTGGCTAATTAAAATCCACTGTGAGTGGTCCCCAATAATTCCACTCCACTTCATTTATAAGTGATTCACCTGTAATCGTGGTTCTGAAGCAGAGATTTCTGTTAGACAGAAACAAGCTTTCCTGTCGTTTTAATCAGATTCTTCATTTTATTTTATTTTCTTGTTTTGAGGTGCGGTTAGTACCTAGAAATAACGAATGATTTGTCTTGCATAAAACCACCATGAAATCAGATAAGTAAAAAGAAATGGAAAGGCTGTACAAACATTTCAAGTATGGTGGTGGCACCATACATTTGTAAAATCCAGCTCTAGGTTCTCATTTACTTTTTTCCTATTGAAAATCTCCGCATTGTAGTTGTGGTAACCTTGGCAACTGCTTCAATAGCTTTGCTTTGTGTGTTGACCTCAGCTTAAAACAAAATCCATCTCTCAATTCATGTTGGAACTAACTTTTAACAGTACTGTACTAAAAGAATAAAACATCATCAAAAACCGCCTCTGCCGAGTGTGACTTGATTAGCAACAATTAGCAAACGGTGGTATTGAAGTTTGAGAGGTGCTCAAAGTGTAAGACGGAGGATTTTGTATACAACATGAATTGTGTGCCTTGAAATGTATATTTTCATGATGAAATCTACACCTTCTCTATGAAAAGTCAAAGCCATTTGTAATTTGTCCACAAAATGACAAGAGTTGGCTTTTTACCCATGGAATGACAAAGAGCAATTGAATTTCATCCATTTGTTTTTTGTAATCTCGAACATGAGAACATGCATTGCATGAAAAATAATTTGGGCTTTGCTCAAATTTTGTTTTCTCTATTATAATAGTGTATTATGTGTTGATCAGTATTGGTAATTTGTCAATTGGTTTCTCTTACCGCAAGAATTTTAAAACAGCTGGGTTGAGGCTTAACAATTTTTCTGTCTACAAAAAACTGAAGTGATTATGACAACCTAAGACCTAAACAAGACGTATAGGTTTTAACTGTTAATAATTATACACAGCTGTCTTTTATGGTAGCATACAAGAGGCATTTAACCTTTTACGTGCACCATCAAAACCCAGTGTGATTAATGAGTAATTCACAGGCGGTGTACTTATCAAAAGCACAATGTCAAGTTGTGACTAGGTTGTGAGGTCATGATGAAAGAATAGTGCATTTCAGGGTTTGGTCTGTCCATAATAATTACATACCAGTGGTTCTACCTGTTCCACCTGCTCTCCACCCCCTGCCCTCCCTAATGTGTCAGCTGATTAGGGATCGGCACACCACACGACTACTCCCTGTCTCACTATCCTCAATAAAAAGCAAACCAAATCCGGATAAAGGAGTAAGCAGCTGGGTGCTGTATAACCTGTTTCCCCTGTTTTTACCACAACTCTACTACACAGGCGACCGAGCAACAAGAGTGCGTTTGTGTCTCTTTCACTCTTTTTTTTTTTTCCTTCCCCGCTGTCTCATGTTGTAAGTAGCTTAAGGATACTGAAAGGAGGACGAACCTTCCGGCTTTGAATACAGCATGGGGTCAGACGACACGTACAACTTTGTCTATAAAGGTGAGTCCTGTTTGCCTGAACTGTGATTGTTTGGGGAAACTTTAATCATATTCAGTACATGGTGGTAAAAAGAGTTAGATTTGTTGCTGCCACTTCCTGTTTCCAGGGAAGATGAAAGGAGGAAGGAATAACTTTGATGTCCATGTGGCTGTAAAGATTTCACGTTTGACGTAATGTCTTACATTTTTTATTACTTGCTTCCCGTGTCATTCACAGGGAAATTTATGTGTGATTACTTAAAATAAACAGTCAGTCCTCCATTCCATTCATTCCAAATAAATGTCAGCCATGGTTGACTACAAGGCCATCACCAAATCTAGAGTGACAGAGAGATAAGAGGATAAATAAATGGATCATCGTGGAGTATAATTACTGTTTCACCTTTTTACAGCCCTAAAAACAGAGTGTTTCTATGATTTAATGAATTGCTCCTCCCTTCTTGGTCTAGTGGTTTTGATTGGGGAGTCAGGCGTAGGAAAGACCAACCTTCTCTCCCGGTTCACTAAAAACGAGTTCAACCATGACAGCCGCACCACCATTGGTGTTGAATTCAGCACGCGCACCGTTCAGTTGGACAACCACACCATCAAAGCTCAAATCTGGGACACAGCAGGCCTGGAGCGTTACAGGGCCATCACCTCAGCGTGGGTATACACACATTCAGAGCGCACACACATCACAAACATGCACAACCAACATCAGAAGAGTTTTTAGTTTCAACTAGAGCCAACCCAGCATCTTTGTTACTTGTTGTGGACCCAGATATTACAGAGGAGCAGTGGGAGCCCTGTTGGTCTACGACATCAGCAAGCACTTGACCTATGAGAGCATAGAGCGATGGCTGAAAGAACTGTATGACCATGCAGATGATCGTATTGTGGTCATGCTGGTGGGCAACAAGAGAGACCTGGAGAACGTCAGGACAGTCCCTACAGAGGAGGCCAGGAGCTTTGCAGGTCAATGCAGTGATCCTGAAACATATAATATGGATTTGATGCTCATGTGATCACTAACATGTTCTATCCCATGTACCCAAACCATACAGAGAAGAATGGACTTATGTTTTTAGAGACATCAGCCTTGGAGTCCATCAATGTGGAGGATGCTTTTATCGGTACTCTCGATGGTACACACGATAAGTTACCGAGTCCAAACATAGCAACAAGTTTTCCAGCTTCTTTGATACAAATGCTGCATCTCTCTGTTCCTGTCGTGCAGAGATCCATAGGAGAGCGGTCAGCAAACAGACCATCCGTGGCTCCATCACTGCCGCAGGCCTGCCCGGCAGCATTGGACCGACTGGCGAGGCAAAAACAGAAAACAAACCCTGCTGCAAAAACCTCTGACGGACCTTGAACATCAATATCTGCTCAATGGAGGCATTTTTCACACTTGACTGTGTTTCAAGCTTCAGCCTGATATCATTTGGGCATATTTTGAAGAACAAGGTACCTCATCAGCACTAAATATATGATATGATCAAGATGTAGGACAAAGATATGACTACTGAGAGAATCTATAAATTATACGTGTAATTTATTTGTGGGTTGGTTATGTGCAATTTGTGCTTTAATATGACGAGCTGTATCTTTTCTTTTGTGTTATCTTTGTACTTTAAGAGGGCTGTTTTAAGTTTACTGCTTTTGCAAAAGAATGCCTGGGATTAACTGGGATCAAATTATTTGTGGTAAAAATGTGACACATCATCGGCTTTACACACAGTATGAAGCAGATGAGACCTGATTGTATTGGACAGCTTTGCGTGGTATGTCTTTCTCCTCTTCGCCTCTAGATGGCAGTGCTGATGTTCAAAGTTGAACTTGAGCCATCAGCACACCTTGGAGCAATGGATTTGTTTCCACCTTCATTAGCTTCAGTTTGCCTGCTAGTGTTATATCACTGCCTATTGTTCATTCCATTAATGAACTTTGTGTTATGCTCACGTGAGGTCTCTCATGCCCTCTTGATCCAATAATCAGTGTGCCATTGAAGACAAGAACTAATTTACACCTTGTCTATGAATAGTAAATTCATTCACAGATTTTATGGGCTGTGTTTGAGCGTGTGTGTGTAAGTGTGTGTCTGTCATCTGGTGATGTATAATTATAGTTTCCCTTATGGCAGGGCTGAGAGAATTTAAATGCGCAGCAGTGATGCGAACGACATTCAGCACCAATTCCACTCTCTATTCCTCACTTGTGTGTGCATGTAAGGGCTTAACTGCAGTGTGTATGCATGTAAGTGTGTTATCCCAATGCAAGAGTTCTCTGCAACAGATCATTTTGCAACCGTGAAAATGTCCACAAAAAAAAAACACTCATTAAGTTTCTGTTGTGACAATATGATTGCAAAGTATTCACACCAGGCAATACGTGTTTATTATTTCCTGTGAATAATGATATTTTGGCTGCACAGGTTGAAAGTCTGGTCATGATGTCTGCAAATCTCTGGGTACGGCAGCCTATAGGTCGAGGTTGTGTTGTTCTTATATTATCTTTACGGGTTCAACCATTCATAAGAGCTGAAGTACACCACAACGAAGACATGGAGATGAATAAATTAACCAATATTATAACAAACGAATACAATTTTAATGACATTTGAAAGTTATATGTTTTTATTCTGCGTTGCTGGTCATGACAATCAAATGTTATCACTTATGAGAACAACCACTTTATTTTGAAATCGCTCTCGTTTGTATTAGAATGAAATTATGTGAAAGTGGTTCAGATTTATTCACTGTCATGTAAGTCTCACCACCACTATAAAGACAGTGTATGTGTGTGTGTTTATGTAAGTATGGGACAAATTGCAACATTCATCAATTCACATAGCATTTTATTGTGAAGTAAAGGATGATCCGATTATAAAGGGACGTTGGCAGCTCACACAAACAACAAAATTCAAACTGTGCTGAGTCCAAGGCGTGAACCAAAAGAAAGTGGAGGAAGAGTTTAATCTTATCGCTCTTTAGGCCTCCGTGCCAGTCATACCACAACCACCATGCATGACATTCTTTGCTATCAGTGGTGGATAAAGTACTGTAATTAAAAAATAACTCTGTTCCAAGTAAAATTGACCCAGAGAGCAAACAAAAATCATTCAGCTGCTGAAGTTAATTTTTCGTCAGCATCCGAAGTCTTTGTGTGAGGAATTATAACAACTAAAGTATTTAAGATGAGTAAGTCCATTCAAATGTCTCCATTGGAAAGTATGGCCTCAGGTGGACACAGTCAAAAGATGTGAGTGCAGTCTTGAGCTTCCAGGGCTGGAAAGGTTTTCATTCCACACACGTGTTGGCTCTTACTCATACGTTATGTTTGACATGTGTAGCCTGTAAAGTGGCGTCTATATCCAACGCCGTGTCTGCCGAAGCGATGAACAACACCTCGAACACCAACACAAAGCTGCGCATTTTCCCATTAGCAATTCCTCCTCCAGCACTTCTCGCCCTCCGGGAATTTACAGTTGCGGTACCACATCTGCATGGCTTTTATTGTGACCTTTGCTTTCTCTTGACCTTTGATCCACAGAGCATGAACCTTCTCTTAAAGGCGAGCTCGTGGAGCTCATCGTTTCTCTCTCCTCGCCTTTTCTTCTCTCTGAATTTATAATTCAACAGACTCGCCGCCAAGCTGCCAAGATTTTATTTCTGCCATGTATTTCTATCTCCTGTATTTCTGTGCTTGTTTGTGTGCAGCTTTGCCAGAAACCCACCAAAGTACCACACACACGCGCTTTGACGCTCGCACACACACAAAAATATCTGCTTTCTTGTTTTTGTCTCTTTGTTTCTTTATCCTCTGCGTAGACAAAGAACACAGATCCATCGTCAAAACACACACAGAGGCTTTCGTGACATCTTATTTTGTCTCTGCGTCTGTCTGTGTGTGTGTGTGTGTGTGTGCGCGCGCATCTATAAAATAATTGTAACTTCAAAACAAAATCCCATCACTCCACCATTCTGCATCTGGAAATGTGTGTTTGTCACAAACACAAATTTGGGATTTCAACACCAGCTAACGCCATTGCATAAATAGAATCAAAGTCAATTCACACTGATTACCATGGTGATGTTGTTATGGCGACCAATCAGAGGGAGAGGTGATTTAATGGGTGACTGTGTGTTCAGACTCTCATCTCCCCAAAATGTGTGCAGGAGAGAGCAGCGACGTGAAATATTGCACTGTGGTGATTTGAACAATAATGTTTGAAGTGCGGTTATCTCTCTCTCATGCTCTCTCTCTCTCTCTCTCTCTTACTCGCTCAGCAGTTAGACTGCTGTGAACAGCTTCGTCTGGTGTGTATGTGCGGGTTTGTGTGTCTTCTTGTGTTTAGCTGTATTACCTATATACTCTGCCTAATTAGCTCCTTTAAAAGCCTGTAATTTCATAACAGAGCCTGTTGTGCTTGGCCGTCCATATTCGAGGCCTCGCCGGGGTCACAAGTTTCCTTTCAGCTGTGCAATTAAACAGGTTGGCAGCGACGAACAACCGAGCGCCTCAGCGTCAGTCCACTTAACATAATTTACATACCTCAGTTGCCATGACAGCCGCAGTGTTTGTGAGTCTATGATGCTAAATGGGTGCAGGTGTAAAGTGAAGCAGAAACAGTGTGAAGTTGTACTGTCATTAACAAATTGCCTTGGATGAGTGTGCACGCGTGTGTGTGTGTGTGTGTGTGTGTGTGTGAGAGAGAGAGAGACAGGTGATCTTCTTAAAATACCATGTGCTGAAGTTATTACATTCCTAGTTAACAGATGACATCTGGTGACCGGGAAGCCGATCGGGTTTATTACATGGCCAAACTTTTTCTCTCATATCAGATTAATAGTAGATCGAGGTGTGTAAAACATCACATTCCCCTGGTTTCAGTGCAACGATCATTACTGTGAGCCGAGGCAATTTTGTGGTGCTAATTAAAATGATACTGAGGCGATTTTACACAACAAAATTTTATTTGTAAGTTGGTGCATTATGTGGAAAAGACCTTCACGGAGCCAACGCTGTCTCATGGAAGAGACAGAAAAGCTCTTAAAAGGTCGGTTGTTTGTGCTGTTTAAGTATTTCACGGGATTCCATGAAGATCCATTGAAAGGTCCAAGGAAATGTTCCGGAGGTCAAACACAAACAACTTAAAACAAAACATCAGCGACTTGGTTCTGGCATAATTTCCATTAAGAAGAATCATTGAATTGAGCAAAAACAAACAAACAAACAGATTTCTTGCCTTTGTTTTGGCCCAACATTTGCATTTTAAGACAGAACTCCAAACCTCCCAGCCTGTAACTCTGGGACCCAGACTGAGACTTTTCAGCTGTTCACTCCAAAGTGGGGGGAAAAAAAAGCATTAATACCACCCAGACCCTAAAAGTGCTCTGCTCTTTCTCACAGGAGCACCAAACGTCTGGCAATACAGTAAGTGACAAAAAGGGCGTTAAATTGAGTTTATGAGTCGATCTTTCCATGTGTGTGTTTCTCTCCTTTCTCGTCTTTTGTTCCATGGAGACGTTGGATGGAGGTGCTGTCCAAATGAAAAGACTCACCCAGGAGATAGGTCTCTCGCTCTCTCTCTCTCTCTCTCTGTGTTTGTGTGGGAGTGTGTGTAAATCTCATCCAGCTTCTTCAGATCCCTGAATGTGCCACACACACCATCAGTTGAATGTGTGTATTTCTTGTTGAGGTTGGGGACTCGACTCAAACTTTTCCCATCCCAAATTTTTCCTTCTCGTTAATGTGCAGCACCCATAGAATGACACGCAGATTCCAGTGCAACCGCTCAGAGGAAAGCAAAGCGCTGAGGAGTAGACATCCTCCCCGAGCTCCTTGGATTGGTGGATTGTGGGAAAACACATGTTGTTGTCCACTTTCCTGCCAGGGAGGAGAAACATGCCTGGCTGGAGGACAGGAAAGTTGAATCCAGGTCACACTGCCAAAGATACAGAACATGTCAACTCTCTAAGGATGTGTGTGTGTGTGTGTGTGTGTGTGTGCGTGAGAGACCTAAGACAAACACCTAATAATGATCACACACTGCAGTCCTATTAAGTGTGAGTTTTGCACATGCATATATGAATAACCCTGCATAAACGCTGCCCCGCGTGGATCCGCCGCAGCCTCTGATGTTTGCAGCTGGGCCGTGCCGCCTGTAGTTTTCTCTCTACGTGCTGAAATGTGCGCGATGCCTAAAAATATCAGACCCAGGAGAGAAGACCAGGGGATGGGAAATGAGAACTCCAAGAGCAGGAGCTCCAAGTGCGCTGACTGAAGGCACACAGAGGCCTGCAGGGAGGAAGGAGGAGGGAGGAGGAGGAGGAGGAGGGCGGAGGGTTCCCCTGATTCTCGTGGACTTTTGTCTTTAATTTGATGCTTAAGTGCCGAATAAAAAACGAGTCTGGAAGAAATGAAGATGATACCGATCAGTGTGTCTAGAGTTCCACTACATCAAAGCCAAGAGTGGCCCTTCTCCTCTCCGCGCGCCCGTTGGCATCGGACGCTGCATTCATTCGGGGTTGCGCCGTCATTACGGTAATTTCCTCGCCGTTTACTGAATGAAAAACAGATTCCTACATCGCACAGGAGCGCTGGTGTGTGACTTTTGCACGCATCGTGA
>OMNV01016188.1:63254-75137 GCA_900303265.1 Brotula barbata | reverse complement strand
TTTTTTTTACATAAAACACCTGAGAAGCATTCATGGTGATAAGTAGAAAAATGTGAACTGGACAATGATTGCTGCTAAACATAAACCCTGGCTATAATCCACTGAATAATTAGTTTTTCCCCCTTTTTATTTTTATTTACTTCTCTTATTATTCTCTTACTATTTATTTTGTTCTTCTCCACGCACAATAATAGCTTGCATAGTTTTGTAACACTAGCAGTCATTGTGCTGTGATGCACATTGTGATCATTTTATGGCAGTTTACATTCTGTAGATCAATGTTAAGGCTATAATATTTTTCTCTTGATAAGTGAGACCAAACTCCTCTTGACCTCTACGAAGGATGTATTTGTTAGTGTGAATCTTTGATGACAAATAATTTCTTTTGAGACTTGACATCATATAATGGCCCTTCGTGTGACGTAATACATGAAAGCATTAAATTACTACAATGATTATGTAATTGGTGCATTGAACAGATGTTGTGACATAATACACATCAGCCCTCCTTCAACTATGCACCATATGTTTCTGATGAGAAAGCATCACTTACTGTCTCCCAAAACTACACTTCATTCCAATGAAAATGCATTACCCGTCAAAAACCATAAAACCAACTTGACAACACCGCTCTCCGTACCCCGTGTGACATTCTGATGGTAGCACAAACAGTCGTAAATGAATCCAATGAGTCAGGATTAGGCCTGGCATGTTGACACTATTGAGAGTTACCTTTTGCACTGTTGTGCAAATTTGGGATATGAGTAATTCCGTGTACTTGACATCTTTCACTGTCATATGGTCTCATTTGGATTTTAAATGTGCTAGCACGGCACATTCCAATCTCTCTCTCTCACACACACACACACATGCACGCACGCACGCGCACACACACACACACACACACACACACACACACACACACACACACACACACGGTACCTTTGGGCTGTCCTCCAATTTTAACACATAATGACGTTGCTGCGGGACTGCGTGCATGTCACAGCGTCACAGCAGAGTGGAGGACAGAGAAAAAAAAGAGGGAGAGAGCGGGAGACACACACATACATACAGAGACACATACACACAGATGATTTTTGATGCATGGCATGTGGAATTAGGATAACCATCTTTTCCGCAGCTCTCCTCCACCACACAATTGTTCAATTACCATTTGCTGCAGAGACAACGCAGCACACAAGAGAAAGAGACGGAGAGAGTGAGAGAAAAGCAAGTGAGAGAGAGTAATGAAGGGCGACAGTGGGAGGAGGAGGAGCAGGAGGTGCTCAGTGATGCAGGGAATGAGGAAGTAGATGCGAAAGAGTTGGCGAGAGTACATCGAGCAGGAAAACAAGGGGCCATGGAGAGAGAGAAAAAGACAGACAGAGACAGACAGGGAGAGAGAGAGAGAGGGAGCAAGAAGTTTCTAGAGAGAGACGTGGTGCAGAGCTGAACAGACAAAGAACAAAGACACACATTATATATCTTACACTATACCGTCTATTTTATCATATTTGTCTTCTCGTTCTGGTAGTTTATTGTGTTTTTCTTCATTGTATACATTTTTCTAAAAATTGTTGATTGCAACAAACACTTAAAACATCGCATCTGGTGCTTGATCATATGTTTGAGTCTCAATATCTTGCTATATCTGAAAAAAAACTAAACAACCGAGCAAAAAAATATATGAATTGATAAACAGATTGAATATAATGGAGAGTTGTTTAAGCCTAAAGTTTGTTTTTACTTTTATGACCCATAATGCATATAAATAGTTATGAACAAATGCCACCATCCCTGTAGGACTTGACATGGTTTGCTCAAAAATGCCATGAGTGCCTTATATGTGATCTTTGTCAAAATTAATTCAATAATAATCAGAAAAATATGGACAGCTTCAATACAGATAGATAATGTTAGGTTATATTATGAAACACTGCCACTGTTTCTGCTTGCACCAAGTGTTGTGGTCTCTGTGTTTGCCTTTGAAAAATACTTTCAAACACTCGACAGTCTTTTCCCAGCTCTCTGCATGAGGTCCCATGTTGAAAAATTGAGATATCCTGCTCAGATGGAGCTTGATCCACCAGCTTCCTCTCTCCAGTTCACCCCCTCTTTCCTTTCACGTCACAATGCTTCACTCCTTATCTTCTTTCAGCCCGCTCCTCCATAATCTCCCTCTCTCTGTCTCTCTCTCTCTCTCTCCTTCCTCCCCTGGCCAGCTTTGGCTTTGGTATGGAGCAATTACAGAGATGATATCCACTGTCAATCAGCGGCTCACAGATGAAGCCAGGCCTCTTTAACATGCTAATGGAACGCCAGATTCAATCAGGCCTTTGTGTGGCATAGGGGAGGGTAGCGCTGCTCATTAAAAAATAAATCATAATAACAATGAGGCCCTGGCTGCTGAGGCAGGCAGCACCTCAGCCACAGTGTTCAAATCTTCCAGCGATGTCAAAGTTTTTATCACCCCTCCTGTCACGAGAGGCACCGAGCTGCTGAATGTCAGCTGTGGCGTGAGGGAGGATGTGAGTGAGGAGGAAGAAAATAGGCGGGCGGCATGAGAGTGCAGACGCTTTTAATCATCTGATACACAAAAAGAGATTATGTCAAGTCAGCACCCTGTCTCCACACTACACTCTTAATTTGTTTCTTTTCACTTCATCCAATGGTGGTGATGTGTTGGTCTGACGGAAGACCGATACCAGCAGGATTTAACAGGAGGTTATGTTTTCATACACGTTGGTTTTGATTAGTTGAAACGTTACAAACCAATTTTCATGCAGTTTAGTGGAAGTTTAGTTGGATGATCATTGTCCATGGAGGAAACCAATAAGTTTTGATGGCCATATTTTTCATTTGTCATTTTATTTAATGCTGTGAAATATGAATCTTTTCAACATTTTTAGCAAATATTTTTTCAAAAGTCACTGAAGTGATCGGAACAAAAAGAGTAGGTGTACAAAACATTTGGTGATTTCCAATGCATAAATGTTCATTCTTGAGGTAACTTTATGAAAATTAAATGTTTCAAAACGTATATACACATATTCAAAACCTTAAAAACTTCCAATCCAAATAAAAAATTGCAAATTCGCATTTATATTATTGCTACAACATATATGGGGATTTGTGTAGGCTTAAAGCCTTGTTTTGACTACTATTATCGTGCTCTTCCCCATAATCCATGTAAATTGCAGTGAATAAAGGGCTTTAGTTGAGAAATGTTTTTACGTTCAGACCTATCTGTGTTTGTCAGTGAGGCGTGAACATTAACTGTTTGAAGTGGTTCGCGTCGAGAGATGGAGCCTTAATGGTAGGATTGTCAGGCCTCGGTGAAGTATGTGCTCTAATGTGTGTGCCTGTCTACTTTGTTTACTACAAATAAATTATTATCTTGATTTAAAATAAAGGATGAACTTGTTTTGAGACTACGTGACCCTACGACCTTCCATTTGTGGAGGGTCTTGTTAAGTATCCCACATGAGTATGTTCAGTACCTCCTGATCCGACTGTATCTCCTGTATGTGATGATAGCTCGACCTTAAACCTCAAGGTTAAACAAGGAAACGTTTAGCGATGTGACAGAATATTTTGCCTTTTGCAGATTCCTGTGTTTTTCTTCACAGAGGTGCATCTGTGATATAATCGAGCTGTCAGATTTAACAAGCTTATTGCACCCATGTTCCATGTCTGATATCCTCATTACTCTGATTACCATACGGCTTTGGGTAGATTTTCAAAAGCCCAGCAGTCCTTTTATCCATGCCACGCTTTGTTTAACAGCTTTCTTCAGAAGTGTGATCGGTGATATGTTCAGTTCCTGGTATTCATCACTGTGTGTGTGTGTGTGTGTACATGCATGTGTATGTATGCATCTGTGTTTGTGTGTGTGTGTGTGCATGTTCACATCTATGAGTGACCAGAGATTTATTATTGGCGCAATCAGCCCGAGGCCCTGAATAATGCATCACCTGTTATCTTGGAAGAATGAGCTGAATACACCTGAGCTGGACTTGAAGGTTTTGGGGAGATGCCTTGTAAAATCACCGCACTTGTTCCAAGTTTACCTTCTAAGTACGAGGGGACTGAGGGAAGTGTTGTCTGCTTTGATAAACAAGCTGCAGTCTGGTGCAACAAGCTTTCTGTGTTTCATGTAATGAGCTAAGTACACGGTGTTGGTGAATATTGTCTATCGAACATTTTGAACAGCAGTTATGTTATATATTTTACTCCTCCATGTAGGGCTGGGACAGTATGGCCAAAATCATATCACCATATTTTACCATATTGATATTTTCCAACGTAAATACTAAATGGGAAATGCAATAATATGCATGGTTTTATGTTAAAATTGTGAACTATTTCTGCTTCCTGAAATATACAGCCAAAATATACTGACTGAAGAAAAATTCTGTATTAAATTTCACAGTTTTTATCAAGTACATAAACATCAGGGGAAACATTAAGATTGAAAAAAAAACTCCTAAAAAAAACCTCCTAAATTTTGCCATACAAAATATCGAAGTGAAAACTTTTATTCGATATTGAATAAAAACAGTGCAAACGGAAACATATTTTACTTACTTACTCATAAATATATTGCTTTGAGGTTTTTCTTAACAAATTGACTTGATTCACCTGAACTGAAATAATTGAAATACCTTTTGATGAAACATGAACAAAACATTCAGGCAAATGAATAGCGGTATACCATAAAATACAGTCTGCACACACCACACTATCCTTTTCAAGGTGAGGTGATGGATGCTGATTTAAACAAAAGTGTCATTTGTGGTTACACCAATGACAAGTGACGTTATAAAAGAGAGCCCCACCCCCCGGCACTTAGAGAGATTGGGCTGGGCCAGGGATGAGAGTGTTAGAGGACATGCTCGTTTGTTAGGCTACTCCATATTCATGGGCAACACTGCAGGGCTGTGATGATAGAGGTGGCCGCCAATGACATGAAGTCTCCTCCCCACTCTATTAGCCTGATAGCACTGTGCCCTCCACCCTCCTTGTGGAATGGAAGTCAATGAAATGGACTAGCTCTAACTGGTAGGGGTGCATTATTGTTTCAACCCCTCACAACCCCTCATTCCCCCACCCTTCCTCTTCCCTGGGGGCCGAGGGGTTTAATCTCTGAGAGAATCTGGCTCCTTTGTTGCTCTCCTTCGAAGTGTATTTGGGTTGATCCACCTGTTTGTTGCTGAGTGATAGAGTTCCATACCTGAGGGCACAAGTATCTGGGAGGTGCATGGGAATAAAAACGTCGACTATTGTTCCACCTGGGTGTGTGACCACCACTTTGAACAAGGGAGGGAGGGAGGAGATGGGAGAGAAATGAAGGTTTGGATGGAGGCCGGGAGGCAGGGAACAAGTGGGAGCAGATATGAACAGGCTGCAGGGAGGAAAACAGAGGACAGGTGGAGAGAGCAGGAGAGGTGGAAACGTTCTGGTGCGCTGCCTCCTCAGACAAAGAATGTCACCTTGTTCTCTGAGTTCTCTGCCTTTCTCTATTTTCCCTCCTCTCTTCATTACAGCGCACTAACATACAGAAGGCGTTCACTTTCTTCAGATCTCCCTCTGCTGCAGTCGATCAGTGTCTTTCAAAGACACAACAAAGCAATGTTCTTGTTCCTGCGCCATCGAATTCCAACGGTCCATCTATCTTTGAGTCAGACATCGCCTACGGCTACTGACATTCAGACTAATCTTCACTGGACAAGACTGAGATCATCTTACAAGCCTGGCTGGCCTCCAGCCAAGGGTGGAGCATTTATTATAAAGGCAAAATAGATTTAAAAAAAACAACCTAGAAACCTGAGAAAGGAACGAACGCCAACAAAGACGAGACAGGAGAGGTGAATTTGGATGTGAAATATGTTGGTTTTGAGATGAGCTATGATATGGTCATATTCTCCAGTAACGTTCGATGAATTGAAGCAGTGGCTGAGAGTGACATCATTGAAATTGTTGCAGTTGCAGTTAGTCGTCAAGCTTACACCTTGTCAGACAACTTGACCCGTTTGTGAACCATTGTTGTCTCGTGAGAGTGCTGCCACACAACAGACCTAATTTTGGGACCAAATCCTCAGCTTCCCACTAGAATTTGCTCTCTCTAGCTGCACATGGCAATCAATTTGCTGCTGCCAATCAGTAGCCCAGCACACGGGTCCTGTGAACTAAGCTGATACAGACTGGGAGAGAAAATAACATTCCTCCCATTCCACTCTCACGTTTGTCAACTTTGATGACTTTTGTTGTAATTGATTTTATTGCAGCCATCTGTGACGTGTAAATTGTATAAAACACCTACGGTGATAACAATAGAAATACTATTCGTTTACGTCCCTAATCCAAAACACCAAAATGATCAGTATTTCATTTAAGGAAATTCACCGATCTGATTGACTCAAAGATTGGAAGTATGCGTGTTTTAACAAGTGGTTAGAACATGCAGTGGAACTGTTTTTGTTTATGCATACCTTAATACCTCAGTGGATCCCGCTTCTCACAAACACACTAACCTTAAAGGTCAGGTCCTTAGGGTTGGTCAGATAATCATTTGCGGCAGGTTTAGTCCAGATTAGTGTAACCACAGTAGAGTGAGTGTGTGTCTGGGCTCTTGCCGTGACTTTCTCTCTCTCTCTCTGTGTGAATGGTGTAGTCGCTCTGCATCTCTCATCTCCACAGTCGGCCTGCACTGAGCTGTGCTGTCCTCTCTCATCATCCCTTGCTGTCCCCTCCGATTAGCACTGACAGCTATTTGTCTGTCATTACTGACCTCAAAACAGCACAAACACTCTCTGTCAAAACACACACACACACACACATACACAAGCAGTACACTGGCGGAGTGTGAGCGCTGCAAAATCATTCATGCCTAAAGTGAATTTTAAAGTGAATTATATTGTATGTTTTATCATGCCATGTATTGTACAAAGGAATGTACTGCAGGTGAGGCCAATTCAAACTAATTTTAATGGAGGCGATTAATCCCTCTCTGAAGTAGTTGACACAAGTTGTTACACGAACGACCACAAACCGTGAAGATTATTCTGCCGAAGTATGGTTGTTATAACTGCTCTCATTGATTTGAAGTGGAACCCGAAACAAACAGCATATCAGTCATAGGAGGGACTAGAGCGGGAACATTTCACAGGCCCACGTTTACTGAAAAGGAATACAGATCCACTGTAAAATAGCTAAAGGGATTTGGATTTGCAGCGTTGCATCATAGGGAGCACTATAACACACCTCTAATAAAGTGTCTGTTAGAACGAAGGCAGGTCACAAGAGATCAACCCACTCAATCCATGTGCATCTGTGTGCACGTCAGTGTCTGTGTGTTTGGGTTTGCGTGTTATAGCGTGTCAGCCAAACCCTGCACCAGCATGGCCTGGCACACAATCTCTCACCCCCACAACGCAAGTTACTAAAGCCAAGGGCTTCCAAAAGTTCAATTGCTGCCAGTATC
The DNA here is from genome assembly GCA_900303265.1 of Brotula barbata. Lineage (NCBI taxonomy): Eukaryota > Metazoa > Chordata > Actinopteri > Ophidiiformes > Ophidiidae > Brotula > Brotula barbata. The sequence continues at coordinate 67,654 of OMNV01016188.1, read as the reverse complement.
GGCGCTAGCAGCAGGAGATTTATCCAGGGGATTAAGAGGCGTGCATCTGTTTCTGGCCTGCAAACACGTGCATTGCTGGATTGGGTTGGGAGTGTGTGTTGTGGGGGGTGGGCAACCAAGAATGGTAAGGGTGTCACAGTCAGGCTGTCTTCACTATCATTCCCCTCCATTATTTTAACATTATTCCTCTGCCTGTCTGTATTGGAATCACCAGTTAGCTCCTCCGTCTCCTCCATAAAGACTGACTGGCAATTAAATCCCCTCAAGCTTGATTCAGCTACTTAGGAGAGATCAAGGTGGGATCTTTGAAGGGGCTTTCTGTGGCCTGCCACTGTCACATTATCTCGCTAGGGTGTCATTACCACCCCATCTACTCTGTCATTACTCACAATGCTCCTCTTTTTTTAGAGATTCGAGGTTTAGCCAGACTTATATAAAGTACACGTGTGTGTGTGTAGGTGTGCATTTATGAGGAGATGCTATTTGTATGGGTTGATATTTGTGAGTCTGTGATAACAATTTGGGAGCTGCTCATAAAATGGAGTCATTAGATCTGGTTGCAAAAGGCAAAAGTTCACGTTTGTGATGTGTTTGGAAGCATAACTGGACCATTGACTCACACAGGAACAGGCAGATTTTCTGATAATTGTATTTGAAATTTATATTTTAAATACAAAACGGTATTTGTATTGCATCAAAAAACAAACAAACAAACATATTACTTGTATTTGATTTTGGTGTTGTTTTTTTTAACATTTTTAAAATACATGAAATACTTTCTCTTTTTCATTCTAACATCTTCACAATAGCTGTAATATATATGATTTTATAAATCTTTTTGCAGGTTCATCATTTGTAAATAAAGTTTGTTTAAAAAAGAATCACCTATGTTTCTGGCATGACATGCTAAGTGGAGGCTAGCTAAGCTAAGTAAAACAATGTGTGTCCGTGTGAGGACGTCAGAACTAAAGCACTAATCATTTGGTTGATTTGACTTCATGCAACCGTACAAGAAATGTCAACGTGTTGACATTTAATTTTAAATTCATAAGCTTTAATATGATATTAAGAGGGCAATATATTAGCTAGCTAGCTAGCCAGTGGTTAGCTAATAGTGCCTTCCAGACAACTGGGACCACACTACTTATATATAATTAATAAAACTACATTTTCTGTTCACATCCAAATGTATTTTTATATTTTTAAAATCTATTTTTTTCCCGTACTTTGTACTCTATTTCATACATTTAGAACAGGGGTTTTAGGTATCAAAATACATTTTCATATACAGTATTTTTGCCAATCCATGGACTGACATACTGATGTCCTTCCACCTTTAATAATTTTAATAGTTTAATAGTTTAACCATATTTGGCCTTTTCTCCATAGTGCAGATACTCAAGGGTTGTTTTTATTCCTGACATAGAGCACTATACCACATGTGCTGCAGCCTATACTTACACTTAACATACAGTACAATGAAATTAGTCAAATTGCTGCTCTCCAAATTGGTATGTTGGGTAAAATCTAAAGACCCTCAATTAGCGGGTTAGGTTTAACACCACTCCACCAATGCGTAAAACTGTATACTTGACACAAACATGTTTGTCTGATAGTTTGGCTAAGATGACGCTAACACACAAAGGCTGTATTCAGTTTTAAGTCAGGCACATAATTCATGATATTTTGCTGTTAACTTTGGGTGGTTGTTGTATAAGTGTTTAAATTTAAGTGTGTGTGTTGAGAGTGACACTGCAGTGTGTACAGGCCTACTGGGATTAGACGAGTTCTGACTGATACTGAGGGCTGCGACGATGTCTACAGCAACCATTCATTCTGTATCATTTCCCTCTAACTTGGCCCTCATAACATGATCACAATACCCCAGGACTATTATGCATAAACACAAGCACGCACAGATGTGCACGCATATTGCTACGCTCATACTTTACATTCAACATGAATGCAGACGGAGAGGCTGACTCACTTTTGTGGCAATGAAACGGGTTTTAGTTACTTCTGCATAATCTGGTCATTAAAGCGGCGCATAATACCAGCACTTCCAGGCAGCAAATCAAACAGATCTTCATCTCCACCCACCTCCTTGTATACATGTATTAACTTTCACAGGAAGACAATAATAAGCTTGCTATAATTACAAAGGATTGAGATGATAAAGTTAGACAGAAACGCACATTTGTTTGCATTTATTCATGATTTTCAAGTTCTGGTAGGAATAATCTCAAGGTGCTGCTTACAAGGTTACAAAAGGGCTCATCAGCACACCCTTGTGGTTACACATTTGAACATGTTTCGTCTGCTTGGCACAATGGTGGAACGCTTCTCATGTGAGTCTTATTGGGCCTTTTGTGTCAAAGGCTGCATACCACATGTCCAAATCTTATATCTTCATCGGTGTCATCTGGAAACAGGTTGCTTCTGCCACAGCTGGCTGCGAAGGGAGCATTCAGAGAGGTAAGGAGCTGCTCGGGGGAACACTCAGCGCTAATGACCTCCGCAGTACTATGTTCAGAGTGATCTTCAGACGACAGCCGAGGCATCAGGCTGATCCCATAAGCTGAAAGAAAGAGAGGGAGTAAGAGAGAGAGAGAGAGGTAGAGAGAGAGTAGGCCTGTTTGTTTGGAGGGTAACCAAAAACAAAGTTATGAGCTTTGTGATAGACAGAGGTATAAAGTTAGAGAGACAAGTGAGTCAGAGGAATGTTGGCCTTTCATTGGCCTGACTGAATAAACCTATGTGTGTGTGCGTGTGTATGTGTAAAAGAGAGAGAGTGCCTGCATGCAAGCAGGGCTTTCTGCCAGGCCTGTGATCCTGTTGATTGCACTCATGGTCAGGTGAAAGGGAGGCACAGTGTCCAGCTGGGCCTTGAATGGAACATGGAAATACTGAATAGAACATGGCCAAATTTTCATTCCTGCCCCCTCTCTTTCGCTCTCTCCTCTCTCTCTCTCTCTCTCTCTCTCTCTATGCTTTTTCATTCTGCCTCCGCTTCTGAAATGAATTGGCTGTTCTTGTAGGCCCGAGCACAGCTGTGTACAGCACAGACTACACTCTGAGCTGATCATGAGGGAGACACGGAGCAAATGAGAGTTGGAGAGAGACAGACAGACGCACAGATGGCCAACCATCCGTCACAAACTATGGCCCATCGAAACAGTCCAACATAATAACAAATCACAGATTTCCCTGATTGCAAACACTGTAATCATTATAATGCAGACATTTTTAGCCATGAGCATATTTCTCCTCACAGTTTATGAAAAGGCCTGGTAATATTCCAATCTGCCAGACTGTCTCTGATGGTTTTCTGATGGTGTTTAAAGGGCTCGCTGCTTTATTCTGATGTGTGTTGATATGAGAGCGAGTAAAAAGGAGGTGGCCTGATGTTAGGGTGATATATTAGGAAACTCCCAGTGCAGCCACAGTCTCTTTAAATCATCTTACTGACTCAGAATTCTCTCAATAATGTATACACAAGCTGAGGGCAGGTTTTCTTAGGATTTAGAGCCAGCAGTTAGTCTGAATTCTTAATGCACCACAGACACCAGGTCGATAAAATAAATTATGAGAGTCTCACAGTTAATCACTAAAGCTGCTGCATGGCACAAAACTTTGAAAAGCCAAAAATAATTTCTTAGTTGTCATCACTTCATGATGGAAAGTTGATCCAAGTCAGGTGCAGCACTATCAAATGGCCATTGGTGCTAAATGGTAAATTGTTGTTATATTTTCTGCTTATCCTGTTCAGGGACTCAAGGGGCGAGAGTGTGTTCAGGTGACGACAGAACATTTTCATCACAAGTAGAAGTAAATATGAGTTTCCTATTCACCTCAACTGTAGGTGTTTAGTGCGGGGGTTTACAACCAGTGGTCCATCGAGGTATTGCAGGTGGTCTGTGACAATGATTTCAGCAATGTCATTTTAACGCCAGAAACAGTGAGAATATTTTATTGTTTTTATTTGTCAATTATTTATAATAATAATAACAACTTTATTTGAATAGTACCTTTCACACAGGAAATCCAACTCAAAGTGTTATACAGCAAGGAAGTAACATGCACAGTGTACTTCACATAAAACAGAATAAAATTAACAAGTTTTTAACCTGTTAAAAATATAAATATTAATAATTAAGATAAAATTAAGGTACAAATATATACATTGAAGTAAGGTTAAAAGACTGAATATAGACAAGGAGAATGAGAGCGGATAAAAGATAGAACATAAATGCATAAAATCAAGTAGATTCTTAAAACAGGTGCAGCAGTGCATAGTGCCATAAAGTGCTAGTAATAAGAATAATCAAATCCTGCAACTCCGTTCCCCTGTGAGAGTGGATTTTACACTGACCACGCACAGAAATCACTAATAGGTAAGA
>OMNV01016188.1:32946-44045 GCA_900303265.1 Brotula barbata | reverse complement strand
TTTCCATTTCCCCCGCTGTCATAATTCTGTCCTTAGGGTAAACACCAGACGACGAATAACCGGTCATGTTTTGGTGACATTTACCAGGCATTTCCACGTTATTGACAGAGGGGTGCAAAGCAAGCATGATGAATGAAAACATCGAACCCAGGTCTCATACAGGCCAGACCACCGCGCCATGTCGGAGCAAACAGGCCCAGTTTTCAGTGTCTTCACTTCCTTTGAGGTCCATAAATGTATTTCATCGCCAATTTGAGATTTTCTCTGGCTGACCCCAGAAGACCAATCTTTTTGACTCTGAATCCGCTGGGACCGATTCCAGGCTAGTCATCATTAGTGAGAGCTCCAAGAGAACACAGAGCCAAAACAAGCCTGCAATGATCTACATGTGAGAGGAGCAACATGAGAAAGAATGGCATTTTCCATCCAAGTCTCTTTCTCGTGACCCTGGAACCTCTCCTCTTCCTGGTGTTCCTGCCTGCTCGTTTGTTGGTGTGTTTGTGAGTCCTTAGTGTGATCTTGTCCCAGCCCTCCATGGTAGAGGGACGGATCTGTGGGAGAACACGTGGCTCCAAGAGGGAAATCGGCGTCTAGAGGCTTGACATTGTGGCTTAAAGTTGGGTCAACCTAGTGAAGTTACTCTGAAACTGACACAGATGTTAACCTCACGTGTCTGCACACACAAAAACATGTACACACAATGACTCCCAGTCAAAAGTGGTGAAGGAAAACTATATATTTTCCTTCAGATATGTAGTTAAGTAAAATAATAAAATACCTAAGTCCTGTGGTGTTGTTACTTTACACCACTGTCTAAAACATTGGGGGAAGCCCATTATCTCATGTTGTTTGAAGTCTTGTTTCCTCGGGCTTGGAGCACTTGCAGCAGGTCGTGAGCGTTCAGAATCCTAGCGTTTGTGGTCAGCGTTGCCCCCAGGGGGGAGGTCCTTGGCTTTGGGGGATTTTGGCCTTGTGAGAGATGGGTTTGGCTCAGCCTGAGGGAGACGCAGCTGTTTACTCTGAGGGAAACTGCTCTTCCCTTTCTCCTTCCCCCTTCTCGTCTCCCTCTGCTGTCTGACACTCCCACTTTAATGAAGGGCCCTGTTAAAACCGCCCTGATATTATAGCCGTCTTACTCCACATGATCATATGCGCACACACACACACACACTCACCCAAGGTCAATTAAACTGATGACTTTCATGCGAGGGCTGGGGTTGCACAGCGACGTGGTGACTGCAGTGTTGAGTTACACAGTGCTAATATGCTCTTCATGCTCCCTGCTATCAGGAATTAACTAGGAAATTCTGCTGTTTCATCAAAATCCACTCACATTTGTATATTTGAACCTGAGAGACTTCCTGACAAATCCAACTTGTGTGTTTGTTTCTCTATGTGTGTGTAAGTGACTCAGAGGTAGGATGCAGGCCAGACTGGGAAAAAGCATCCCGCTGCATTATGAATGAGGCTCAACTCGCATCAGGACAGCATTGGGTTTCGGAGCTCGTTAATCATTAAGAATAAGCATGGGGAGGCCAGACAGTTAGCCTTACATAACAACACACACACACACAAGCACACACATATTGAGGAGGTGGACACACAAAGACCCCTACAACATTCGATATCTCCGTGGTAAGTCTTGTCGTAAATCTCCAGTTATTTTTACTACAGCGTGGTGATTGTAAGTCAAAATAATAAATCATCTACAATCTGTGTATTTGGGTTTAAAGTGCACTGCTTTGCCATTAGAACTGACCCTGTGTATCTCACACTGCATACCATTAACCCCTTAAACCCAGGTTGTATTAACTGGTAAGTGAGTACCATTTAAGGCAAACAGGCCAGGGTAAAATAATCCCACAAATCAAATACCAATGAATGAATAATTATAAACCAAAATTGAAAAATCTCTTTTGTCCGAAGAAGTTGTGATAAACCATGATAGTATCTTTGGGTTTTAAATAAAACTAAAAAGAGAACGAATAAAGTAAATAATATTCTACTGCTTTAAGTAGATATAACAATAAAAGCCTTGATGATCATTTTGTTCTCTTCCCCATGGATTCCCATATCTGCTTGCATCGATGTTCACCCACTAATTTCTAAGAAGCTGGAGCGTAAAATAGAGAACTTGGTCTCACACATCAAGGATAAATTTGAACTTGTGGTAAACAACCAAAGGGCTTTATTGAATTTGAATCAGTCTTTATTTAATCCTGTGGTTTGATCAACAAAGCCTCTCCACGGACTCCATAGACTGCATACTATACATAGTTTTAATTTCCTGAAGTGGATTAGGGAATGCAGAGACAACCAGGCAACAATGTGAAGCATCTGGGCTGAATTATCTCCCTCTGCTGACTTCTGCCCATGAAGAAGGGCTTCTTCTGGCTGACTATGAGACCGTGCAGCTGACACAGGAGGTGAAGGTCAGCTACAGGGGGGTGGAGGTCAGTTAACTGCTTTATCAATGTTTAAGTAGACCTACAACAGATCCCTGAAGTTGAGAGAATCAAATCACTAACACTGTGTGTTACAGGATTCACGGGGCAGGAAGAGAACACTACTGCAATTTCACTCCGCCAGTCTGAGAGAAAAGCAAATCTTAGCTATTTAATTTTTAATGGTGAGATTCCAGATTTGGCGAGACAAGACAACACATTACTGACGCTACATGGAAGCTTCTGCTGAAGCTGAGCCTGTTCAAAAGGAGTTGAGTGTGTGAAATGTACGGTGTGGTATGAGCAGTAGTGTAAAGTTACAAAGTAAGAATAACTCACCACGGTACTCCAGGATGTTTTAGGAAACTTTGTAGTTTAGTGGAGTATAAATATTTCTGCACATTATTACTTTTACTACATATCTTGAGGAAAATCTTTTCTTTCGTTTCACTTCTCTTGTCAATATAGATTTTTGATTGTTTACAAACTGAATTCTGGTCAAACAGATGTTTTCAGTATGGCGACTGGGAGATGGACGTAAGATGGGGAAAAAAAATGGATGTAAAGTTTGATGTTGGTAAAAATCCTAGCAATCGTACTATGAGTTTAGTTTTGTTGGTTTAAATCACCTTGAGTACTTACTGTTTGTGATAGATTGAGTCTAAGTCGTCTAAATGTGAAGTTCAAACAGAACACTACATAGAGGACTCTTGACAGACCGACTCATTTAACGTGTCCTCCAAAGTTCAAACTCATCTTTAAAAACAGTTTGAAAAGCCTCATTCAAGTGGTTGGTAACTGAAGATATGGTCGCTATTATTATTCTTAGTGGGGTGGTTTGTTGGCTGAGATAATAATTTAGTTAATATGAAGGTAGAAACACAAGGTAGAAACGCCACCATGAGGACCACAAATTCTATTACTTGTACTTTCAAAATTGTATTATCAAAAATACTTTTGATACTAAGTCATTTTTAAGGAGATATCTATACTAGAGTAGAGCTTTGAGGCGATCAGGGCTGGATGGGATGATTTTGGTGTGGCAGATCTCCAGGCCATCGGGGATCATGAATTCCCCCATTACTGGTTGGCCAGCCCCGCCCCCCCATTCCACTCCACTGTAGCTTAACACAAACCACATGTTATAGATTCTTGGTTTGCTGCCTGGCATTATAATGAAGTCGTGAGTGTGTGTGTGTTTGTGTGTGTGCACGTGTGTGTGTGTATGTGTGTGGGCGTGAGCGTGAGCGGGATTTTGTTTGAAACATCGTGATAGAAAATTCACTGAGGTATAAAAGAGGAGTAGGCTACTTAAGCTTTTTCATTACGTCGTCTCCCCTGCGCTTGCAGCTCCAAGCTCTGCAGTTAATTTAAACAGTGCAGTGACGGCTGCAGTAAAGTCGACACACGGTGAGTCACAAAACTCTGCACTACCCCATCCAGAGAGCACTTACCTTCTAACAGAAAACACTTTGATCCAGGCCCATTTTATAGACTGCACCGTATTATACAGAGTCAAAGTAATACAAAATATTCCTCATTTTTAAAAAAAAACAAAACATCTGTTTGACAAATGCAGTGTTCCAGCCAGGAAACTTCCAATATGGAAAGAGAAGGAATTTTGAGTTTGGGAAGTGTTGGAATGGAAAACACGCTAAATAGTATTTTCATCTCAGATGATGTCATGGAGGAACAAGGACAGCCGGGCTTACCTGTTGGAGAGTATTTCAGGACAAAATGAAATAGAGACCATGCTCACCGTAGAGCAGTGGCCTAAAGTGACAAAGTAAAGTTACTTCACTGCAGTGCTTAAATATGTTATAGAGCTGCCACACCTTTCTGTGTAGAGTTTCCATTTCTCCTCAGGTCTGTGTGGGTTTCCTCAGGGTGCTCCAGTGTCCCACACCCACACAAACATGTGTGTTAGACTAATTACTGCTGCCACTGCCCTTGACCTAAGCAGTGGGTGGAAGATCTGAAGTTAGTCCCCTGGTGCCTGTGTGTGTGTGTGTTGCCATGTGTATGTTTGTGCTGCCCACTGCTCCTCATAGTTAGGATGGGTTAAAGGCAGATAAATACATACACGGGGATCAGTGAAGTACTGTTCTTTCTTAATTCTCTTTCTTTCTGTGGGCGACCTCACAAACAGTTAAATACTTTTACTCAAGTATTTTTTCTGACGGGTCAGTTTTACTTGGATTCAAGTCATTTTTAAATGAGGTTTTTGAACTTTTACTCAAGTATAACTTTGAGGTTCCTTATATCCATCACAGCTATGGGGGCTGTGACAAAATAACAAAGCCTGCAGTGATCCAAGGAAACAGAGCGCTTTGAGTCAATCTTTGTTTTGTTCCCAGAAATACTCTCCATATTATCCCTTATATCTCAGCGTAATCTGGGGGGGATTTCCCGTTGCCTTACTGTGGAGTCTGGAAGGGCTTGGCTTTCTGCATAAATTGGGGGAGGTTCTGAAATGAATCCAGGTTTGGGGGGGTCTCTATTCGGACAACACCCATTGCTTAGAACATACCGAAGGCATTACATAAGGGAGTGGCTGACCAGAAACACGTGTGATTGTATATATAAATGCATTCCGTAATGAAACCCACATCCTTTCATACACTTTGACACACGCAATTAGGAAAAACAAAATGTTGTTGATGAATATCTCCAGAGAGAATAAATTGACCGAGTGAGACGGGGGGAGGAGGGACAGTTCTCTTTGGATTGTTTTCTTTGGATGTTCCGTTTTGCCCTGTGACAAAACAAGTGCCATTGGCTTTCAGTTACAGCCAGAAACAACAGGTCTGCCAAAGAATCAAGGCACGAGAATCCACACGATGAAATATCACTTTCAAATTTCTTCCTCTGGAAACATTTCAAAGAGGAGACCACATCAGTCAAAGATTTCCACTTCAAAACACGTATTAAACATGCGCCCGTCCTACATACGTGTGCCTCTTTGATCGGCTTTATATGTGACTGCTGTTTAAATTAAAAGGAAGCTTTTTAAACACATATAGGGGGAAAACATAAAGCACTGCCCTCTGAAAAGTCTGTACGTTGGTTTTGTGTGATGTTTTCACCGCACTGCTTTCCACATTCAACTGGGGAAGGTTTGTGATGCGGTGACGCAGCAGGGTGCTTTGGCTTTCCGAGGGGGTTTTGCTTTACTGCAGACTTAAAAAACAATAAAGTCAGTAGTAAAACGATTTATTTTCTGATTTGTTTGGTTAGTCAATTGCAATTGTTTTCCACAGTGTATCTAACGTTCTTCTATTCCTCTCTGTTACTCTCTTTCCTACAGACGAAACACGACCCCCGTCACAGTTAAATGGTCCCTTGCTGGCCCCTGGACCTCTCCCTCCTCTCGCCACCCCTCCGACCCCACCCATGGACTGCCCCATGCCCTCAATGTGCCCCCTCCTTCCCACCACCAGTACTCCACCCCAGCTACCCCCATCCTCCTCCCCCACTTCTTCCTCCTCCTCTCCAGGCTGTGGCGGTAGCAGTGCTAACCCAGAGCAGCCTGGATCTGGACCCCCAGTTTCCGGGGCCCCCGGTGCCGCGGCCTCTGGCAGCCCCTGTAACCCGGAGACGGAAGACGACAAGGCCAAGAAGCTGCTGTACTGCTCGCTCTGCAAGGTGGCCGTCAATTCTTTGTCACAACTCGAGGCCCACAACAAAGGTAGGTTTGAATGTGACAAATCACTGGGACATCTTTCTCCTTAAAATGTCTGTTGATGGAGGAGCTGCATTCAAAGTGGAAACACAAAATATATTTTACCGTGTGTCACAGAGCCCAGAAAAACTCTGAAAGTCTTGGAAAAACATTATGATTATCTGTACTGCTTATCCATGACGAGGCCGCGGTGAGGCTGCAGCCTATCCCAGCAGTCATTGGGCGAAAGGTCGCATGGATGATACAGACAGAAAACTCAATCACACTCCCATTCACACCTATGGGCAAGACAGATACTTCAATTAACCTAAGCTGAAATGTCTTTGGAGTTGGGAGGAAACCGGAGGACACAGGGAGGACATACAAACAAAATGTACTTTGTTTGGTGTAGGAAAAGTCAAAAATGTCAATTTAGATATGCATTTATTTACAACACTGCTTTAACGTGAAGTGAAATGAAATAACAAAACATTCATAAAGGTTCAAATGATGCTGCAGCATGAACTCATCACGTGATAAAGTAGATATTATAGTATTTTCCATTTCAATCTATTATATGTGTATATGTTTTAGTTATATATTTTAGATATCTTTGTTTTATCTGTTTCATAATTTATGCATATATACAGTATATATATTTAAATAGTCAATTGATATTATCTAAATATTTCAAATGTTGATGTTTTTATATTAATATTAATAATGTGACAGAGGCGTGAGGGCAGAGAGAGACAGACAGACGAGCAGATAACTGATCTGTTCGACACAGACGGAGCACAACCTGTGAAACCAAGCCCATCCATCCTGTGTTAAGGTCTCACCTGTCTGCTGACACACCCACACCCAACTCCAAAGATTCCACATTCCCCATGCGATTTGCAGCACGCACGGAAATAAGGCTGAACAGCCGGGGGCTCTCCTCTTAAATAAGTAGCGGAGGAGGAGGAACCACTGTGTGAAGCTCAAAAAGAAAATGGCTTCTGATGTGGTGAGCTCATAGCAGCCTCAGCATTCTGTCAGACAGCTTTCACACATGACAACACTTTCTCACAGCTCCACACGCCCCTGAGGTGCCCACTGCCTCCTTTAATCCATTATTTCCTCCCAGTTTACTTCCCACTGTGACCTTGTCTCCCACTAAGGACGCATTGCGTACCCACCTCCACTGTTCGAGCGTCTTGCCACAGGCACGCACGCTCTGCTACACAAAAACAAACCCAGTTTCATAAATCTGTTTAAGAAAAAAATAAACATTTCAGGATTTGATGAAACACAAACTCATAAGGTAAGGATTTATTCTCACAATAACCAAAGCTATCTTCTTTTTTTATTTATTTTTAATTTCCATGCCTGACAGAGAGTCAGAGGATTCCAAAAACTTAGCTTTTGTTTGGTAAGATTATCATCCTTGGATAAGAAAACGTTTAAATCACGATCTTTAGAGCTTCTTGAATCCCTGCTTTTGCAGCGTTTATATCTCAAACGTGGTGCTCGTCTTGAGTCGGTCGGCTCAGACAGACATCAATACAGCCAATAAATGCCTCTTAAGGTTAAAGTGTAATCACTGCCACCATTATGACTGGATTAACCTTTCCATATCTCCCCTTACTGTAATCTTTCTGACGAACAGTTCATTGTTCTACCGAACAATAAATTGATTTTATATCCGACTGCTTCAAATTGTAATTATGTACATGCATGAATATGAAAGGAGATCACATGCAGTATGATACAGCTCTTAAACAAACACAACCCCCGTGTCACTGCCTGCTGTCAGCAAGTTGGCCCCACACTTCAGCCCCCTTGATGATTAACAGTTGAAAGCAATCTGGAAACAATCACGCTCGCCTCATTCTCAAAAAGCATAACTGCATGTTAGCGAGGCCCAGCAATAAAGGGCATATGCTGTGCAGACATCATGACATGAACGGCATGCGTGGCACAGACGGCGCAACAACCGAGGCAAAAACAAACAACTGAGAATGACAACGTGTATGTAAGGTTATTCCAACATTTGTGTAACCGTTTCCTCTCGGTCCATTGTGTGTTTTTGAGTTATCAAAGTGTTTTGTCTTACAAAGATAACATAAAAAAAATCCACTGGGTCATACATTGTCGAACTAAAATAGATCAAAGGCAGAACCAGACGCCCGTAGTGCAGGTTTTTCTTCACTCATTCCAGCCCTTTTCTCCCCAGTGAGGCAGCCTTCATCTTCATCATCATCAGCATCATCCCCAGGACACACCCACCCACCCCTTGTCTCTCTTCTCTAACCTAAACTTTGTTCAAAGGTGTCTCAGACTGACAGGCAGATCCCAAGGCAGGGAAGTACAGAAGGGTGGAATATTGCAGCCAAGAATAAAACATGTGATATATTATAGGGAGAGAAACAATCCAGGGGAACGCTGCGGTGTGCATCTTTAAAGAGAAAAAGAATGTTTGGCTGCGCTTCATGAACAAATTCTCCAATTCTACATTAAAAGAAACGGACAAATTGGACATGGAAGTACACATTCAGATTCCAGAGAGTTAATGCACGATTACTCACGTATAAAACTGTACAAATTTTAGACAACAAAAATTCAAAAATTGTTCATAAGTTAAAAAATCTTGAGCAAAGAGGTGACAAAAACTTGGGATATATTTAATTTATATATATATATGTTGGTGTGTGTATGTCATCCCCCAAAAATCTCTTGAAAATATGTACAGTTTGCTTTACCACCACTGAGTGCAACACAGTGTACAGACAACATAAATCACAGCCAATCATAAACTGCCAACCACAATGATGTCTGGGGCCTAAAAAAGACTTCATTCATTTGGGATTTTTTGAATATTTCTATTTTTATTCCTGTTTATGGATGAAGCCATAAATGATCTGACAGCCCAGAACTTATACGTTAATGCTGCTATTTTTACATCATGACTATTTACAGCAAACTGCATTGTTTTGTATCTCGAGCTGCAGAGCATTTTCTCATTAAAACAGGCTCTTTAGGGGTAATTAACATATCACTGTGCACTGTTTCCTGTCAGCCCGCAGTACTGCTGATTCATTCCTTTTCTTTGAAATGATGGCTTTTGATAATGGTGATACGCCTTGTGAACTTCTTGCAGGATGGTGTCATAAATATCATTATTCATTCCTCGTGTGACAACATGCTGAGCTGTAGTTGTAAAGGGATCCTCACACCGGTAATAATTCATCACATAGAAATAGTGGTGAGGGAGTGGATAGTAAAAATGTCAAGGTTTTACAACATTTAGATAATGTATGTGACTGCAAAACAAAATGTATTTTTCAGAATACCCCACATTAAAATGTAAAGGTACCCTGATAATTGTTTTTAGTAGAAGTTATTATTATTACGTTATTATTAGTATGGTGATGTGCAGTGTGTGTGTCTTTGCCCTTATCTCACCCATATCAATACGTTATGATAATAATAATAATAAATTTATTATCATTTTTTTTGTATTGTGTTGATTTATAGGCTCCCTGCAGGACACTCAAGGTCACCTTAAAACAATGACATATAGTGCATACAGTGAGAGGCCTGCAGCTGCATACGCCCCTCTAGTGGTGAAATTGTGGCATTACATTTCTCTCTCATGATATTTTCTGTATGCAGCACATACTGTATGTGCTCATTTATAGGATATTCACTCCAATGGGAGACTTATTCTTTCATTTGCTGACTTTTGAAATGCTGACTTGCCTTTTATCTTTCTGTTTGTGTGTCTACCTGCAGGTACCAAACACAAAACCATCCTGGAAGCACGGAGCGGGCTGGGCCCCATCAAGGCGTATCCCCGCTTGGGCCCGAAGCCCATCGGAGAGCATGGAGGGGGGCCGTTAGACCCCAACACTCAGGAACGAACCTTCCACTGTGAGATCTGCAACGTGCGGGTCAACTCTGAGCTGCAGCTTAAACAGGTAAGGGTAAAGGTGAATACGATGCCACCTGGTGGGAGAGTATTTGTAAAACACTTCGAAGACATGTACAGTATATCCTCACATAAAGCACAATAAGGCTTTTGTAAAAGTATTCAGATTGGTGAAGACTTGAATTATGTGATGATGTGTTTATTTTATGTCAATAAACATGAGATTTTCATCTAATTATGGAACGAACCTGGATTTTATGATAGCATGTTGTAAAATCCAAGTAATGCACTGAGCCACAAAGTTTATTTATAATGTATGACATCACCCACTCATAATTCAGCAATGTGAACACAACCACATGGCTGGATTTCTCTCCATGCCTTTTTGATTAGCAACTGGGTCTGAATGTCCTAAACTTCTTCTTATTGTCTTGTGTATTGGGAAACATCTAACACTGCCCCGTTCCCTCCTGCAGCACATATCAAGTCGAAGGCACCGGGACGGCATGGCGGGCAAACCTAACCCCCTCCTCAGCCGACACAAGAAGCACAGGGGAGTCGACCTGACGGTAATATTTGACGCCTCATTGTTGAATTTTTACTCCTCTTGTGAGTAGAAAATGAGACCCAATCCCCAGGTAGACAATGATGTCAATGACGTCTCTAAGGCGTCGCCTGGTGTTATTATTTCGTGTTGATTTAATCCAACCAAAGCCCTCTGGTTGCTCTGGTTTACGGCTGGGCACCTTCCCAATGTTAATACGACTAAACTTAAAACCTCTGCTTTATGTCAGATCAAAGTCTTTTCTGTAGTCTGGAGATGAGGATGTATTTGTTTTCTGTTCCTTATGTGACTTTCTGGTAATAATTATTGTATCCCTCCTTCTCTCTTTCTCTCTTTGGCTCTCTCTTTCTCTCCCTCTCTGCCTCATTTTTAGTCCTCTTTGACTTTCTCCAAGGATCTCACCAAAGCTCTGGGTGCAGGCCTCTTGCCCAACCCCTTGGCTGTTGCTGCTGCAATGGCGGCCGCAGCTTCCTCGAACACCCTGGCTCTCCGTGCAGCAGCATCCGCACCCCACCC
>OMNV01016188.1:14830-32095 GCA_900303265.1 Brotula barbata | reverse complement strand
CTCACACAAATGAATCTGTGCTCCAAAATACACTAACCACAAAAAATGTCTCGGGGGCACATCTGCTAACCTCTGTAACAGTCAGGAGGAGGAGGAGGATGGACACAGCAAAGGTCACACTTTGCCACACACTGTACAGAGCGTCTGCAGCTTACATGGATCGCTTTTGATGGTGGTTTTCATGCCGTTTCTTAGGACATGTGGTAGTTCATAGCTATGTGGAGAGAATTCTTTTCACGCCAGGTGATGACAAAGGAGAGGTTATCGTCATCCTTGCGTCTCCCTGGTTTTCACTGGCAGGCTGATTCATAGTGGAGGGGCTACCCTGTGTTCTACTGTATTTGCTGTATCGCCCTCATCTCTGCATGCAGCCTTGCACCAGGGTCCTGCAAGGTCAGGCTTTTGCATCACCAGGATGACCTTTCCCCGTCGTGCCCCATCCTCCTCCTCCTCCTCATCCTCCTCTCCTCCCCCGCCTTTCCATCACGGAGGTTCACGAAAGACATAACGCTGAAAGGGAGCGAATTACAGAGAGGAAGAAATACAAAACAAATTAAATTCCCAGTCGCACGGGAGCAGGCCAAAGCCACGATTAATACTTACAACTGAAAGCCATGAAACACACCATGATTTCTTTAACAAAGACTGATGAGCACTCGGCTTTATTTTGTTCAGATTTATGGTTTGTGTTTATATTGCACAGAGGTATACAAGCAAAATGCATCAAGAAAACAATACAAAATTATTTTTCTAGACAGGAAATGCTAATAAGCGCAGCCATGAAGAGAAGAGATGGATGAGTGGAATTATTGGCTGGTGGATAATCTGAGTGCTGACATACCGGCAGGCCGACTCACTCAGTGGGGGAGGGGGGTTGAAACCATCACCCTTTTTCTGAACACAATGATGTACACTGTGCCCTTTCATTGAGAAGCAATGAGCTCTAATGTCTTACCTTTGTCTGAATATTGCAATGCAATGAGCAATTTTTATCAGAGTGACTTGTTTTCATAGTGACATGTTGTGACATGTTGTCTGGAGTCATGTGTAAACTGGTAGCACGCCAGCTGACAGACTTTTCTGTTCTTCCACAAGGAGTACAAACCCTTGAAGGGATTGTGAGAGGGACAGCGAGGTGTTGCTGGGCATAGGGACCGGCCCTTCATATTAAAGGGCCTTTTTGCTATGGTAATCTCTGCTTGGGGATCAGGGTACAACACCAGGTATCAAGGGATTTCACGTAGATTTCTTCATCAGGCTTTTTTTTTCTTTTTTTTTTTAGTTGGAATGAATTGCATTGTTTATCTCTTATTTTCTGTGTGTGAGAAATGTTATCAATGCCATTACTTAAAGAAATCGCCGTCTCGGAGTCGGCGTCCACCGTTGTGCTCTTTTTATTTTTGGTTGCTGATAGAAACCTTCTTTGCCTATTTGATTTTGTGAGTGAGTTCATATTCCAGGGTCTGTGCTCTCCTTCCTGTTGGTGTGTGTACCATATGTATTCTCGCGTGTGTCGGGACGTGCTCTCTCCCTGCTTCCCACCAATCAGAGACAGATAAAGCTCTGAACTCAAGTGGCCTGAGCTTGACCTGAGACAGAATCCTGCACGTACGGCTTGGAAAATCCTGGACTCTCTATCAAAGACTTGATCAATGATCCAGCCTAATCAATAACTGCAATCTTGTCACTGGTAGATTAGTCAAATAGCAACCCCACAGATATGTTCATATTGTACTTGATATGTCCATACTGTGACAATTCCCATTGTTTCATTCTCATATTGACTTATGGGAAATGAGTGTTAGATTATTCCCATTTTCTGGGCAGGTATTACATGTTAGCTGTGTTTAGGCTGCTAGCCTTAGCCTTATTCTGCCCTCGGTCTCTCCTGGAGCAGAGAGAGAGAGAGAGAGATGGAGAGGCTATGATGTAATTTTGTCTTGCCAATAAATTTATTTTTGAATTTCACTGTCAGAGGGACGAAGAGTTTGTATGGCGAATTGTAGCAATACCCGACTCATTCTGGCTACTCTTGTTTATTGCAATAAGAAAATGAAACAATAAATGTGTATGTGAGTAAAACATTATAAATGTAATTTAATGGAAAAGAAACTTTACGGTAAATACTATTGGTATTAAGAGAAACCATGGTGAAAAAAATAAATGTCAATAAATCATTAAATGAAATTGAATGTCTGATGTTTTTCTGCTGTGGCCCAACATCACCAGTTATGATCATAAATGAGATATAACACAAATAGTATTGAACGAGCGGAGTGTGTTGTAGCGGATTTTGCTGCACCCCAGTCCAGCCTTCACGACTCCTAACACTGATTCTTGTGGTACTTGATGATATTTTGCGGGGCTCAAAAAATTCCATCCATCCAGGAGTAGCATATGCTGCTGATACATGATGTTTTGGAGGGTTTTTGCAAATTCTACAAAAAGATTTTTGTTTGGCGTTCTTACAATGTGAGGCATTAAGGATGCATAGTGCATTTAATGGTAACATAATGACCGTGGTGACTAAGACAGAGCTTACATTTCTGCATCAGTTTATTTGTTTTATGTGTTAGCAGAATAACAGAAAAAGCACATGACAGACGTGTATGACATTTGGAGGTGAGGTGGTTTTTGATTACATTTGGATCAACTTGTAGAGACAGGATTTTTTAAAAAAAACTAAAAAAAAACTTTTGTTATTATCGTGAGATGGGCTATGTTTTTCCAAACTAATGCATCAACCTCAAGGGAAGTAAAACCAGCCATTTACAGTTTGTCCCTTGATGCACATCTAGGGGGACGTTGGTTTTGGATCCAGATGATGATCTGGCTCTGCTGGTGAGAAATGAGATAAAATGAATTATATTTGTCAAGGCATAGCTGTATGCTTGGTGTGTATAGAACTGCAAGCATCATTTAGTATAGATAATGTGGAATCAGTTAAGTGCAAACATCTTCAAAGGCCGTGGAGTAGAGAGCTGCACAAGGATGGGAACTGCCGCAATACACAGATATCTGCCGTATTTTAAATGTTCCCATGGGAACACTGGGGTTGGGGATCAATTTCACCAGAGTATCTGTGTGAATCCTGTCTAAGAAATCTTTAACAAAAAGTGTTTTATCTCTGGTTCACCCTGCTGTTCAGTGTGAGGAAAGGCTGCTCCATAGCCTGTATAACTGCAGTTTACAGTATGACTCAATGCTGCAAAACTTCAATGTTGACTAAAAATCTATTCTGAGCACAAAAACAAGCCTTTTGATGGCACTGTGTGACACATTCCTCTGTTCTGAAGAACGCAGCCATTTAATGCTGCTCAGCTATTTCCTGCTGTGAATACAGCTGCAAATACAAGCGGGACATTATGGCTCCAACAGAGTCAGCTCTTTATTTTTTAATGTATCTGTTGCAGCTTTTAGTTGTTTCACTGTAAAACGTGCCGCAGAATCTGCATTTTGTTTTGAAGTGGATTTCTCCCTTAGGATATTAAGGATAATAATATAGTACATTATCTGTATCTGTTTGTTCCACAAGCTCTTTTATCGTTTATTAATTCTAAAGAAATTTCCCAGAATCCAGGGCCACATAATATTTGCGATCTTTGAAATGTAAAGATTTAAAGATTTAAAATCACATTTGTCCGGAACATACACAAGGTAGAGATTATAATCTTGTGCTAAAGCTTCTCCCTGAGCAGTCTGACTACAGACCGATAAAAAGCAGCATTGTGCTGTCTTGGAAAAACTTCTTGTCCTCGGAAGACACTGCCTCGCTGGACTTTGTCTGTCAGGGTTCAGTAACTGAGCGACAACTCCCATGTAGTTTCCACTGATCTCCTCCTCCTTCAGACAATACCCATTTCAGCCACAAGATGGCCCTGATGGCACAGCTTTGGCGCAAGGCCCAACTGAACTGAACGAGAGGAGAAGCTCCTGTCAGGGATAATAACTGCTGCAAATCATACACAGTGTTAGATACGCAGACGCACACACACACACACACCCACCCACCTTATGTAACACTGTTGTAATAATGATTAGAAAAACAATGATTATCCTGTAGAAGAATCAAAGACATTCAGAGTTGAAATATTCTGAAGAGGATACATGAGACTCTGTTGATTTCCTTTCAACCGCTGAATAGAGCCATACAGAGGAGAAGAGACTACAGGCAGGCTGGACAGATGGTTGCTGTGTTTATGGTGATGGTCCTCAAAGACCTGCTTTAAAACGAAATGACCCATAGGGTTCTTGAAAAAACTAACATTATTTAAAGAGATCCAGATCGTGATCTTGATATCAGAAGTACTAAAGGCCTGTGTATTGAGGAAATACTGAGGATGGATATGTGGAGTATTCAAAGGCAAGTCCTGAAAACAATAAATATAGCTCAATAATTATCATTTACTTTCATGGCAGACACGTTTAAAATCTTATTTTGAAATCTCTCTGGCCGTGGAGGATAAAGTACCTCCGAATACTACTAGAGTAAAAGTACATTGATCTCATTTAAAAATGATTTAGTTCCACGTGAAATTGGATTGATCAGTAAAGTTATTTAGCTGCTGATGTTTATTTGTCTTACGTAGCAAATGTGTTTTTGGATAATGACTGTCCTTAAGTATTTATTTATCTATTTCTGATCCTCACAGTGTTATTTATACCTTGTGATCGTCTTCAGATTAATCAAATTATAATCTCAGGCAAAACTCCGCAAGTCTTTTAAGATAATTATGAACGATATGCTGAGTTACCATTAACTTGAATGATTTTTATTTAAAGATGAGTTGGAACTTTGAAGGTCACATTAAATGAGCTGGACTTTCTAGAGTCCTCTATGTAGAGTTCTGTTTGAAATTCACATTCATTTATACAGTTTAGAGTTAATCTGTCACAAATAGGACAAATTCAAACTGATTCAAACCAACAAAACTAAACTAATAGTACAGATGTTCTGATTGTTACCAACAGCATTTTTCTTCAGCATCTGTAAAACTTTTGTTTTGAAAAGCTTTTTTTTAAATTTCTGTTGAAAATAATATAGTGAATGTTTTGTCTATGGAGGCTGTCATTTTTACTAGATACAATGAATGGATCTCACATTCAGCTGACCACAAGTAGAGAGCGTCGTTGTGGACTGGACGGCTGTCGGCCTCACACCAGCAGCTCTTCTGCTGAGAGTCTTATGTCTGATATGGCAATAACACTACGTGCTCGGTAGAGCGAGATCTTCAAATGGAATCTGAAGAGGCAGAGAAGCCTATACTTTTCTTTAAATGGAAGTCTGCACCTGAAAAAAAGGTCATGGTCTCTGGTGTCACCCTCTTTCTTTTTTCCTCTCTTTACAGCATATTGCCCATGTTATCTGTGGAGATGAAAGACCTGAGTCTGACCCGTGCTTATGAAGGGAGAGCCAGTTTTTTCTATTTCTGCTGGCTAAAATGAGTCAAAATCCCTGCAGACTTTTTCTTGAAATTTGGAGCCTTAATAGGAATTGCTCACATAAAGAGGCTAGTGTTTGCTACCTGAATAGTGATGAATAAATTCTTTGAAAAATGGAAAAGAGACTAAACAACCCAGTTCAGTTCGGTCATCTCTGATCTAATTTGCACCACACATTCTTTGGAATAGAATCACATTAGAAAATAAGAAATCTGAGCAATTTGCATTTGCAAGCAAACCGTACACATGGAAAAGGAGAAGATAAGGATTTCTATACGTTTTCATGCTGTTGACTCAGGAAAGGTTATAAAATATTGAAAATTAAATGTCGCATTCAAAACACTTCCTCTGAATGCTAATCTTAGTGAACACTTTGGTCCTTTTTGCCACTGAAAGAGGGCTGACATTGACAGTAAATAAACCGATTATGGCTTAAAGGTTTCTGAATTACTAAGAGGACTGAACTTTTTAATGGAAGAAAGGAGGAAAAACGAGCACTCGCAGTTTTAAGCAGAGAAAAGATTAAAGGTCTAATCAAAGGTTCACTCATATAACTCATTAAACTGGTAGAACTGCGCAGACACACACACACACACACACACACACACACCTGGAAGGTCAATATATACTGTAAGTTATATTCTGTGCCATTATATACTGCTTCATGTTGCGTTACTCCACATGCACAATGGCCACAGAAAAACTTTCCACTTTCCACTGTCACTGCGAGCAACATCGCACAAGGACTTCAAATGGAAAACAAATAGGTACCAAATAAAAATTAGTCACAACAAACATTAAATTTAATGAGGTATTTTATGAGCAAATAGATGTCACAGGCTGAAAGTGCAATCAGACGATGTGGTCACAATACAAATCCGAAAAACCACTGATGACACAAGCAGATGCATGCCAAGTCGCCCAATCAGCAGATAGTTCTGTATTAAGTGACCTTCATGAGTGCGTCACGAGGAGATCATTAGTCCAATCATCACAAACACATGGGAGGAGAGAAAAGGAGTAAATAACTCAATAATCTCATTTACTGGTCAGCAAAGGAAGACAGAGAGAAAAACAGGTCAGTCCTGTGAGAATATTTGATTCTTCTGGGAAATTATGCTTCATGCTTGACAATCCACACAATAACCAAACTCACTCTAAGGGTCAAACACAATGACCGCATTCCTTCAGTTAATCTGGTTGCTGTTGAATTATATATGTGCCTATGTATTGATTTATGTGTGCATAACTACATCTTAGGGCTTCTTTGGTGCTCATCAATAGCTCTACAGTTGCCCATTATGTAGTTTTCAGGAAGTATCTTCTATATGTCTGCGGTAGACTAAGCCCTGAGCTGATAGCAGCTGTGTGGTTCATGGGTGTTGGCATGGCAGCAGTCCAAGACAAAAGCCACAATTGTTAGAGAGTGTAGAGCGAACGATATGGAGGCCTTCACTCTGCTGTTAGAGGTTAAAGCCAGCTGGCCTGCAGTACAGATACCGCACACCGCAGGCACTTGATAGGAAATGAATAGAGGAGCTCCAGTGTAACGTGTTGATGTTGAAAATGTACTCAGAAAACAAACGTTAAGCATCCTATTCAGTCCAGAACATATACCAAAACAGCAACATTCACAACACAGCTACACTTACATTTTAAAGGGACTACTTTTAGAATACATCTTTACTAATCACACACAAAAGATATATGGAAAAGACAGATAAAAAAAGAAAATGAAATGTAGCTACATCTTCAAATGAGCCCGCGCTTCCATCTTGCCATGGCCCAGAACGCAGTGCAGTGATTAACCGCACGCTGTCAAAGGCCATGGCTTCAACATCATCTTAAGGTTCGAACAGAGCCAGCAGGGGCTGCTTTTATCTAAAATATGTGGACTATAAAGTGACATGAAAAGAGGATCCAGTATCTGAGGGTGACTAATAAGATTAAATAAGGGGTTATCAATGCTGCCAATCCATTCTTGACATCATTCAGCAACAGACTGAGTCACTACTTTACAACAGCATTAACGACACGACGGTAGAGCCAATAGTAAAACACAGTTATTAACTTTACTGGCAATACAGAACTTGACATTCAGATGAGGATGCATTTTAATGAATAAATAGATAAAGAACTGTAAAGTATAAAATAATGTAAATAAGTAAAGACTTATTCCAAAAGTGCTCTGAATATGTTATGTTATGTACAAAAAGAACTCAATGAATCCAATGTTAATTTTCACAAAACAGAAAAGAGGGACATAGAAGATCCAAATCGAATCTGTCAGCATGTCTTGGGGAATCCTATCAAAACATTACACAAAATAGGAAAAACAATTTTTTTTTCACTTTTTCAGACCAATCCAAATGGCGTGCAACAGTGATGTCCGCACCTTACTGTCTTGCTATCACTGTCAATACTGTAAAGCTCTTTGCTCGTATGTTTACCCAAAAGGCACAGTGAGTCACAGATGTCCTAGGAATTTTCTATTTCAATCTTCCACAATCTGTGCAACATAAACCCTGGAGCATTTCAGGAAATGATGGCAATGAAATCGATGGTGAGGTGGGTGGGAGGCAGAGGGAAGCAGTGACACTGACGCTTGATGGCCAAACATTGGATGAAATGTGAAAGATAGGATGCCACCTTTAATTAGACGACAGTCTGCTGATGGAAGGAAACAAATAATGTTGTCATCCAGCAAGATCCTGTTGTGACAGAAGCTCACTAATTATCCTTGAGTGCTCGCTCACGCTTGTGTCTCCCTTGCCTTGGATGGCGAGCTGTATCTCACTTTCACACCCTGTCGTCATCGAATATTATAGCATAATGATTGCTTGCAGGAGACCACAAAACAACAATTTATCAACAAATGCTAATCTTCAACATAGAAAACACATTGAAGTGAGGTTTAACAGGAAGTTCTCATCTTAGTTCTTATCATCTGTGGAGGACAAGGAATAATGTGGGAAACCATCAACCCTGGTTGTTTCTGTTTGTGTGTTCTCCCCATGTCTGTGTGGGTTTCCTCTGGGCACTCCGGCTTCCTCCCGCCTCCAAAGTCATGGAGCTTAGGTGAATTGGAGTATGGCTGAGTTGTGTCTGTGTATGAGCCTTACAATGGACTGGCAATCTGTCCAGGATGTACTCTGGGCGGCTGAGAGGGATGGATGGATGATTCCCTTGGGTGTCACATGGTGTGTACCGATGACACAGCCCGAAACTAGTTATATATATATATATATATATATTTATATTTATATATTTAGTATATCACAACACCAGATACAGCATTGTCCTACAGTATACTGTGTACGCATTGCTATACCGATATGAGGTTTGAGGCAGAGTTACACAATCTGATGGTAGTGTGTAAGAAGTACCACCGGCTTTGCTTGGCGTTACACCAGTGAGAAGTCTGTTGCTATACGTTACCATAACCAAATCACAATATACTCACAGTGCAATTATCATAATCAGGACATGACAGGATGTCTCGTATTGTCTCATAGATCATATGCCAGATTCATCATCTGGACCTATTTTAATACGTGTAATGATCTGATAGTCTTATATAATGAGTTCATAATGTCCTGATGTTCACGATACCCTTTAAGTGTCCTTCCAGTGTCTTATCAGAGCTTCGTCCTTTATCACGTCCATCACACTTGGCTGTCCCCGACATCCTCTGCTTCAGTGACAGTCAATGCTGCAGGAGTAAGTGAGGTGGAATTAAGATGTAGTTTATCTATTTATCTCCCACATCGCTGACAGCCCTCTGTTAAAACCGACCTAACACACCATCCATAATTTTACATGGACTGAGCGATTTACCCTCATGTCTGTCAGACGTGGTGCCAGCTGTGTTTACCAGGACGCTGTGTGTTATGAAGGTAATCACTTTACCAGCCCCAGTCTGCCTGTTATGGATGGCACTTGTCATTTACGGAGGAGAGCCCTGGGCCATCAGTCTTCTCTATGCGTGAGGGTGCGTGTGTGCGTTAGTGGGTGGTTGAGGGGAGGGGTGCGGGGTTGCAGGCTTTTATCTCTCTGTCTTTTATCTCTCTGTCTGCAGATCCATGGAGCTTAGAACAATCTTTCTCGTGAATAATCGCACAAACTCATGAATATAAATAGCACAATTGAACAATAATGCATACACATACATATAAATGCTCAAAAGAGCCTCAGTTATGTCTGGCTGTGCCACATTCAAACACAATGCAAATATCTGACATTGACACACGCTAGTGACAACATTGCAGTGAATTTATGATATAATTTGACAATAATTTATTGGAAGAAAGTTACAAATTAATTTATATGAGATGCTGGGAATTCAAGGACAATGGCAAATAATATATATAATGATATACAGTATATAATATACATATATATAATTATAATAATACTACTACTAATAAAAATGCTTCAGCTATAAACACATCTGTAAAGGTGGATAACGCATCATGTGACTGAACTGCAGGGGCATTATTCTGGTGATTTTAAATAATTTAACATGTCAAGGAGAACAGTTGCTAAGATCCTGGAATAAAGCTCGGCCTTAGACTACAGCAAAAGCTGTTATTACTGACACCAAGCAATGAGCGCCAATGCCAAGATTATATGTGACACTGATTGAAAATATTTGTACGATGGATGCAACCCAGCAATTTGTTCAAAGCCATGGCTGTGCAGCTGACTGAATACCTGCATCCTTACTTAGACATTTGGGAGAAATCATAAGTAATTTTTGAAGAGTTTGGGTGTCAACCAGGGATGATTATTTACAACGATTGTCAGGGATTGAAACCTATAGGCTGATGTTGTAATTTCGCTTAAGGCTGCAGTGAAGCTAAATGATTGGCCATGCTGTTTTTCTGTTAGTCACTCGATTTTGGTTCCAAGAAAATGACAGTTACTTGAAATCAGGAGTAAAAAGCTCTAAATTCTCTCTTAAAAAACAAAGGCAATTGTCCTGGTGGCAACTTCATCCATTGATTCATCCATTTTTGACACATAAAAAACATAACATGAATCCAACGTCAGTAGGGCATGAAAATTGTGGAACACAAAAAGAAGACAAAACTCTGTTGATAAATCAGAATTAATCAATATCTGACCCTTCATATTATGAAAGCAATAACAACTATTTCTTGAAGGTAATGGGGTGGGCATATTAGACAAGTCCTCCTTGAATAATGAGTTTCATTGACTTGGTCTCCTGTGAAAAGAGACAAAGTGAAGCACTGAAATGCCAGCGGTCATTGACAGCAAAGCTTTTATTGTCTCTGGTATTACCTTTATGCAGGAGTCACCTTTGGTCCCATCCAGTATGAGGCATCATGACAGCCTTTACCGCGTGTTTTGTTTGGAACATTCATGGGCAGCGTTAACAGGTGATTGCATCTTGTACTCAGACGTGTATCTGCTTATTTAGTCTCTCACATTGATCTCAGTGAGCATACAGGCAAAAGAAAAACAATAGAACTAAACAAACCACTCAAGGAAATGACAGCGGTGATTACTGTGTTTGCAAGGATCAATATGACCAAAGGAGCATCCAGCACTGGCATGGTAAATCTTCACATCCCAGCTGAATAAAACAAGCGTGCTTCCCTTGTGTGTTGGTGTTGATATGTTATGATTACATTTTTCATGACGTCGTTATTGCCTATGTGTACATCATTGCATGAATACACGCACACACACACCAGCACATGTGCAAACCAGTGGCAAGCCAAATAAGTGGCAATTTAATACAACTGTGATCACTTTGATAAACCCTTTGATGTGGACATTCCATAATTTCCATTGAGCGCTTTATAATAAGGCAGGAGAGGACTTGATAAGCAGCTGACAGAGTTCATGACCAGGCAGAGTCTAGATTTGTGGCGGCACAGACACGAAGGGACAAACAATGAGTGATTCACAAAACGGTTCTTGTTTGTGTAAATTCTCTGCATCCTGGGCAATATTGAATATGTTTGCTGTTTTGCTGTACGCAAATAACCAAAAGTTTTGAGAAAAAACTTTTATTGTATTTCTTCTTATGTGTTTGAGTGCTGGGTCACAATTATAGCATGATTTAAAAAAAAAGAGACTATATTTTATATTGTAAGAGTATAAGAGTATGCACTGATTTCTGTATCTGGAAATGAAAAGTTTACAATAAAATATAGCTGTCCAAAGATGGAAAATTTGCTCAAATTTTACATTATGAAAGAATTTTCCAAGAACAACGGCTGAGCAAGATTCATCACAAACATGATCTACACAGCAGCTGTTATGCCGCTGCAATCATGTTCCATACGCTCATGATTAATCACGGTTATCGATTCATCCGTCTATTTTTTTTGCAATATCTATACCGCTTGTCCAAGTTAGGGTCAAGGTGGGGCTGGAGCCTATCCCAGCAGTACATTGCAGGGCCAACACATAGAGACAGAAAGTTCAGTCACACTCACAATCAATCCTATGGGCAATTTAGGAACTCATATTCACATAAGCTGCATCTCTGTGAAGGTGGGAAGGAACCGGAGTATGTGGACGAAAAGGAGAGAAGATGGAAACTCCACACAGAAGGGATTTCATTTGACTTTTTATTAGCTGTAACCCATAGAAGACAGTGCACAAATGCAACAATCCACAAACATGTCATTGTTTTTTCATTGTTTCGGTGAACATTCCATCTGTGCTGCGTAATGTTAGGAAAATCTCTGAATGAGGCATCTGGATCAAGGAAAGGGTAATTTAATGAAGCTTGCAGAAAAGGAGACAAGTCCACACAGCGGCACAGAGTTGTCTGCACAGCGATACAGAGTTGTGTGAAGCAAAAAGCGAGGTACATGGATCTTTGTACATCCATGCTGCGTAATAGAGAGATAAACGTAGTCAAAGCAACTTCTCACACTCTGGGGTTAGTCTTCCCTTATGAGAAAGAATTGTCTGAGGTCAAAACAAGTGGCACTGCTACATGCTGCTACATTTCCCTATATGGAGATCACTCAAAGATGATGTGATCCAGCATTCTCTGTCAGATAATAAAATGCGACACAAGAAAACATGACACAACAAAGGCATACAAGAATGTGAAATTTAACACCAGACTCAGCGTGTGACTCCATCCCATTTTTATTTAGATTACTATTTGTTCCATTCCCACTTAATTAAAATTTAATACAATAATGTGCATTCCTGTGTTTAACAAGCAAAGTGCACACAGGTTGTGAACCTGCATATGTAAGGCAGATCGGATTACTAGACTTTTTAAATAACAGAAAACACAGTGCAAAAAAGAAGAGAAAGCAGGTTTTCAGGTATACAGAGAGTTAAAAGCCAAAGGACAACGTCCAACTGACAGCAATAACACATTCTGCCACAGTAGCCACAGGTTTGGAACGTCGGCAGCAGAGTAATGACCAAATGTTGGAGGAAATAAATCTAGCATGATGACATCATCACATTTGAAGAACATTAATCTCTACGGTCGATAAAATGAAGCAGCCAACATTCATGACTCTGGCTGGGTGTGGAGTGGGAGGAGGGTGGGGGTCAGTGGAGTGGGGGTGGCTGCTGATTTTCATTTTACATAAGCATGAAAAGGTTTTTTTCGGATTATAATAGAGTGATAGTATTTCTAGTCCTCTCAGTGTCATTTAAACCTTATGATCGTCTAAACATGCACCTTACTCCTCAGTTACCAATCACTTCAATTAAGCTTTTCAAATTTTATTTAAGGACGAGCTCAAACTTTGGAGGACACATTAAATGAATTAGACTGTCAAGAATTCTTAGTAATTGATTAAAAGAAATCATTTACAAATATATCTCTACTCCACTATGTCATGAGATAGGAGAGTAGGTAAACAACTTTGTAAAAACCTCAGGACCACATGGCAGAAGGTCTCGGATTGTATATTTGATGAAAAAAACATGGCAGAGGATTCTTTCCAACAGTGGGGAACATATCAGAGAGGCCAGGGGCCAAAATACTTCACAAGTACTATTATACCCCAAAAATACTCAATAGAATGGATCTAACTAAAGACAGTTTATACATGTTATAAATGTAAAACAGAACAAGATGCTTACATGCATACATGATGGGAATGATCCATGGTCTCTCCTTAAATGTTCTGGAATACACCTGGTGACTGGTTTGAATGCAAACTGCCCAGATTGACAAAGCTGTGTCTCCCTTGGGACAAAACTGTGGTGTAAATTTGAGTAAATCTGCATTTAGAGTAAGAACTTGTGGCTTAATAACATGTGCCTGGCTTATTCTTAGATATTCGAAAGAACCTCAAAGTCCTAGATAGAAAATGTGGAGGAGACAAATGATGGGTACAGTTGCACAGTTGCATGCATTGTCATTCCGAGAGTCACAGAGTCTTCAAAGTCTTCACGGAGGCTTTTAGTGCTGTGTGTGTGTGTGTTTGTGTGTGTGTGAATGACACTACACCTGATCATACTGTATGTGCATATGTGTGTGTTTTCATTTGCGTGTTTGTGAATGAAGTTGTAATTCCAGATACGTTTTTTTTTTCCCCCTAATATGCTGTTGAGACATAAAGTAGATGTAGTTGAACACGGCTGTGATGCGTTCTTCTGTCCAGCGTCAGGCAGGTCTGTGTTTGTAAAGGTAGTGTAGGTCATTACACTACCTTTTAGTAGTGTAGTGAAGTATTTTCACTCATTACTGTCTTTACACCACTGCTTGTATCTGACTGTTTGTGGGTCATGGTGCTACAGTCTGGGTGTTAATTTTGTCTAATTACCGGGGCTACAGTTTATCTATAAATCAGACAGTAACCAGTTTATGTGTCATTCGGAGACCTCAGTGTTGCCCCACTGGATGCATGCTGTTCAGTTGGCAAAACGTGTCGTTCCTGTTTTTAGTAGTCAGGAAAACTAAAAAAGCTCTTCATGTGTCATCAAGCTCTCATGACATGTGCAGCCTTGCTCTGTGATGTTTGGATGTGTGACAACAAAACTTCGAAACCTGTAAAAATTCTACCTCCACACCTTAGTTTGTCTTACTCTTAGTCATTCACAAGGTAGAAACAAACAAATTCTACCCAACACATTCAACTCAAGAGATATATCTGATTCCAGATTGCCATTTTATCAACCTCAGTACAAACAACAAGATGCACTCAGAACAAAGTGTAAGAGACGCTGATTGCCTGTGTGATGAACAGACCCAGCACAAACCATTCTCTCAGCATAATGAGTAGAAAACAGGCAATGTTGTTAGTAGTCTCACCAAAAACCGCCTGCCTGATGTGACGAGAGAGAGACTTAAGCTTCTAAACAGCATCAGTGTCTTATTTTCTCTAGGACGCTTCACTGGCACCCATCGTCACCAAGGGAAGATTAAAGTGGACAAAAAGCTTTTCTGAACAAGACAGCACAAAAACACTCTCTCTACTGAAAAACAAGACAGATCGTTGGTTTACCGTTTGGTATACGCTGTGCCGGTGTTCGAGAAACAACCTTCAAAATTAACATTTAGATGGCGGTGACACTTGCAAGTCAGAGATCAGAGAGGAGTGGGTGGAATAAAAATATTCCACCCATCAAAGTCATTGTGCGTGCCCCAAGGAGTGGACTGTAAATTCATTTCTCCCCATTGGATTAGAGCCCATTAACTCAATTATTGACAGGTGCTTCTTTGGTCTGCAATGGAGAAGGCTCGAGACTTCGGAATCTGCTAATTTTAGTCTGTGTGTCGCCACAAGCAAGCGTGAACAGCAGGGATGGCCTTGAGTGTGCGTGCGTGTGAAAGACTTGTTTGTTGTTGCTGCATTTCACACTTACACACCTCATACCGATCCCCTCTGGGCCTATTGGCCAGAAAGCCTGAGATGTGCATCGCTTGGTCAGGACACAAATATCACAAGATCAACACCCAGAATTTTCTCAACTCCTCTCTCTCTCTCTCTGTGTCTCTCTCTCACCTACGCCCCTTTAGCCATATGCGCTCATGAGTTCTTTCCTATATAAAGGCTGTGATGTCACTGTCCATTGTGAACAGCAGGGTGGATCTTACTTTATCCTCTCCCATTAAAATGTGCATGAATTGATGATTGGCAGCAACAGTAGAGTGACAGGAGCGGAATACAAGGCCCTCCTCCACCAGATACAGACCTACACACGGGCATGAATCTGTGCCATCACATCTGCACGCAAACCTCCAAACTAACAGATACAGTACAGATATCTCATTTAAATTGATTTAGGTCTTATGTATTGAAAGTATAATTTCTGGTCATCTCAGTGTCATTTATACCCTGTGATCGTCTTCAAATTATAGTTTAGGGGGTAAGGTGGTCGCCGAGTGATTGAAGGATTGCTGGTTGATCCCCAGCTCCTCCTTGTTGAAGGTCCCTGAGCAAGACCCTACCCCCAAATTGCTCCCGACAAATAAGCCTCGGCTGTCGGTGTGTGAATGTATGTTTGAATGGGTGAATGTGAGGCAAATATTGTAAGTGAGTGGTCCCAGACTAGAAATGGTAAATGGACTGCATAAATGGATTTCTACAGCAGTCCATTTACCATTACCATTATCGAAATTATAACCTCAGCCAACACTCATGACTTTAAAGATAAATATGGACCATATTTTCAATGGGAAAAAGCAGTTACACTTGATGGAAGCTTTCAAAGTTTATTTACAGATGAGCTTGATTTTTGGAGGACACATTAAATAAGTTAACGCTGTCAAGAGTTCTTAGTACTGAAGTAAAAGTAATAATTTGCATAAAATATTTCTACTTTACCAAAGTACAAAGCATCCTATACATATTTAAGTACTGTAGTACTTTATGTTTACTTTGTTACTTTATGCCACTGCGAAAATACTAGGCTGCATTTAGGGGCTTATCTAAGACTTAACGAGATCTGAGATTTAATTAAATTAATTATATGAGATGAAGAAGCCCAAAACTCTCTGTGCAGTGCAGACAAATCAAAAGTGGGAGTGTGCACACACAGGCAACATACAGATATACTGTAGTTGCCATCTCTAAGTCATTTAAATGTTCTCCCTCTCTTTCTCTGTTACATTGTGTTGTGATTTCTGTCGACTCGACCGGTTGGTTAGATTTGCAGAACCCCTGGGCAATCAAGGAAGGGCAAGATCAAGAGGCAGAAACATTAATTGTGATATTAATCAGTCTGTGGCAGTGAAAGTGGTAAAAGGAAGATCTGAATTGATGATTCTGGAGAAAGTTAAATATTTATCAGCGGTAAACCTCAGCTATAGAAGATTGCTTATAAAATAAAAGTGTTTACAAAAGTTAACTGACCGATTATCATCGCACACCGATTAGCATTAGACCACAGTGTGAAATGAGCTGTATAAGAGTAGATAATATTCCTTTCATCTGCATTCATGTCAAATGAACACAGCCAGATCAGGTCCATATTCCCATCACCATGAGTCCTCATGGGTTACCTGCTGTTTCCGAACCATCCATCCTTAAATGATTAGCTGACATTTCTGCCTAGAATAAGTCAGACATTACAATTATGTCAG
The DNA here is from genome assembly GCA_900303265.1 of Brotula barbata. Taxonomy (NCBI): domain Eukaryota; kingdom Metazoa; phylum Chordata; class Actinopteri; order Ophidiiformes; family Ophidiidae; genus Brotula; species Brotula barbata. The sequence continues at coordinate 15,108 of OMNV01016188.1, read as the reverse complement.
TGCAGCACTTAGGGACCCTTATGTGCTGGAAGGGTTCAATCACTTATAGTTTATCAGGAATAGGGAATATATGTGGCCCAAATAATAGGCATGCAAAAAGGAACATAAAGTTACAAGAATGCGGGGCCTTCATTCCAACTGCTGTCAGACACTTCATCACAGCATAACACAATGTAGCACTGTTTGAGTATATTTATATTTATATTTATATTTATATTTATATTTATATTTATATTTATATTTATATTTATATTTATATTTATATTTATATTATGTTT